>MSJI02000087.1:0-33901 GCA_001931905.2 Cladosporium sp. IMV 00045
ACGTGTCGAAGGCTGTAGCAAAGGCGATTGGGAAGTGCATGGCGCTGCGGAGGATCCGCGGCGTCCGACCTGCGCAGATGCGCCAATTGTACATGGTGGCGGTAGTGCCGGCGACAGACTACGCTGCGTCTACGTGGTACGCGCCGTCGCGCAAAGGCGTCAAAAGGCATATAGTCGCGCTCGAACGGGTGCAACGACTTGCCTCAAGACTGATCTTGCGAGCGTACAAATCTGTCGCGATGCTTGTCCTGCAGAGCGAAGCCAAGCTGCAGTCGGTGAGCGACAGACTGCACGAGCGTGTGTCGTGCTATTTGACCAAGCTATGTGCACTTCCCCCTGACCATCCGCTGCAGCGGTGCATATCATGGTTCCAACGACAAGGCTCGGCGTACCCCAGTCCGTTGAGGGCAGTCTATGAGAGGTACGAGACACAGCTGGAGCCAGAGACCGGCTTGTGGATCAGCGGACGACCGTCGTGGGCGATGCCGCCATGGCAGACCTTGAAAGGATCAGTGCTATACTTGGAGCCCAGGGAAGCAGTGCACCTGTGTCGCTCCGTCCATTTTCGGGGCGCCTGCTTGTACTATGCAGCCGCGGGGACGCGCCATGGGCAGTTTGGTGCAGCAGCGATGGTCAAATACCGGATCACGACCGACACGGTCAGAAAGCAAGCGATTGCGGAGACTTCAACGTGTTCACTTGTCAGTGCTGAGCTGACCGCCATACTGTATGCTCTGGGGCATGCAAAGAACACACTGCGCAAGACGGCGACTATATACGTAGCAATAACGAGCAGAGAGGCACTATCCGCTATTGAAAAATGTCACAAGGTGAACTACGGGAGAGAAGTGGTGCATAAGATCGCCGACGCTATCCTCGAGATGGAAGATTTCGGCCACCGGGTGACTATTTTCCTCGTCCCTAGAGACGAAGATATCCGAGGAGTGGCAGAGGCCAAAAAGGCTGCAGAAGAAGTAATCGATAACGGCAGCGCTCTCGTTACCGCCTCGTCCGAGAGGGTGCGCGAGCTATCAGGTGTGCTGCGTCTAGTTAAGGCAGAGCGGGTTAAGAACCTGCGCAACGATGAAGAAGACACGTGTGCGAAGTACTACACGTGGAAGATGGATAAGGCTTGGTCGGGTAAGCACACGCTTAGTCTCTACGGAGCGCTGTCTTCTAACGAGGCGTCTATATTAGTGTAGGCTCGGACGGAGCACTGCGGCCTGAACGCCTGTCTATTTAGGAAGAAGCTTGCAGATAGTCCGGCGTATGAGTGCGGACGCGGTGATGAGACAGTGCTACACGTGCTGCTACGCTGCGACAAGTATGCTGAAGCCCGCAAGGCTTTGCGGGATGCAGTAGGCGACAGGTGGGGTGACGCTTCGTACTTGCTGGGAGGATGGAGCGGTCGTAAGGATGTCAAGACGGGCAAGTTTGTGGACGGCCCACGCGAGAGGTGGAAGCCGGATCTGAAGGTCGTCAGAGCTTCTATCCGTTTTCTTTACCAGACTGGCAGACTGTCTCGTTCTTCGGATATGAGGGTCGGTTAAGGTGTTGGTTAATCTCTCGGATCCTAAGTGCAAGGCCACGTTCGTTGCGACGCTAGGTAGCGTTTAGGGATAGCTCATACGGTCTCCGTGCATAGCCTGAATGAAAATCATCATCATCATCATCAGCTGTACCTCCGGCTTTCGGATGATATACATAGTGACCCTGTCTTTGACAAAGTCGAAAAGAAGTCTCCGCTGCCCCTTTAGCTTTTCTTTATGTACGTTCGAATGGCAAGTCTAGAGGAGCTCGCTGGTATTCACTCAGAACGGGGACACGCTGTTACAAGTAAGCCTTTTTGCTGGTATAGCATCAACGGGGTTTGTAGCAAGGGCTTCACTCTGGCTACGTCTTCACATTGCAGCCCGCTCGATCTGACAGTATGCGAGACACTATTACATTGGCATTGTCGCCATTGCTACGAAGCATGCTACTCCTTGCGCCCGTGAATCACACAGTACCGAAAGAAGTCATAGCTCATCGTCGAGGTTGGAAATGTAGCTGAGCTGTTGAGATACATTCAGTGGTTTTCTCATTGTGGTTGGCGCACTAAAGCTATGGCTGAGAAAATTCATGACGTTTCGAACGCTTGCCCTGCCATGGCCAAATGCGGACACCTTATTCAAGCCAACACAGCGGGAGGTAACAGGACACCAACACCGTTTTCCCTTAAATTTTGACCGACAAGAGCCAGTATGGCGTCGCTTCCAGCGGAGACGCGCTAAGCTTCCATAGCTTGCCATAATGCCTGCAGACGTAGTATTAAGAACAAGAATAATCTTGAGGACTTTTGAGCTGAATGGAGGCTAACATGCTCGCGTTGACTGCAGCGCTCGTATATGCAAAGCGGAGAGCTGACCCTGCGTGTGGTGGGTTTAGGGTTGCTATACTCGGATTCTTGGGTATACGGATGCCAGCCGGATCAGGTGCATGCTTCTGCGACGACTACGATGGCTAGTGGAGTTTGACACCGCCTAGAGCTTAGCGATACGTGCTGTTTCGTCAATTGAATCTCGTTGCCTGAGCACGACTGTGCAGTATTACCCCATATGCCGAGCATGTACCTTTGTCAAAGTCTGATTGGTCCGTTCGTATTTGTACACTGCAAGACAGCAGGATTGTCCGCCAACGCCTCGGCCTTGGCTCAGACCCCGTCGCAACACCCTTTCTTCCTTTGGTACCGCAACTGCTTATCATACGACCCACGAAAAACAGGTGGCGATAGCATTATCCACAGCAATCCTTCCCAGCGATGCCTTCATGACGCGGTCCAAGCGGATGGGTTCAGGTGACTTTGTGGCTGTACAATGCAGGTCGCAGCCAAAAACATCCTTCAAACATCAACGCTGCTATAAGATGGGCTTTTCGAACCAGAGAAAGTGGACAGTTATCTCAGCATCCCACTCATAATTGCCATTCAGGTCAGAATGTCTTTACGGACTAGCAGCTTCATAGCGCTATCCGCGCTCTCTTTGGCCACTTCCGCCACGCCTCAGAAGCCAAAAGGCATCAAATGGACTTCTTGTCCAGAACTCAATAAAAATATGACAGCTTTGACTGAAGCCACTACCACAACACACACCCCGTTCCAATGCGGGAAGCTCTCTGTGCCACTCGACTATACCAAACCCGACTCTAAGCCCCTCGAACTCGATCTTTTCAGAGTGCAAGCCACCCAAGAGCCCATCCTGGGAACCATCCTGTTCAACCCCGGCGGCCCAGGCGAGACAGCTGCTGAATCTCTGCCTGCCATCGCATCCGACCTGAAAGCGAGCGTTGGCGAACAGTACCATATCATGTCCTGGGATCCGCGTGGAACGGGTAACACGATACCTTTCATATGTCCCGAGGCTGCTGGGGAGTCGGATGCACGAGCGCCAGGCAAGCGAGATATGCATGAGCTGATCAAGACCAACCTGACCGAGTATTTCGTGTCAGGTGGCTGGGAAACTGCCGGAAGTACTGCAGACGCATGCTACGCACAGAACAATGAGACAGGATCGTTTATTGGGACCGTCTCAACTGCCCGCGACATGCTGGAAATTGTCGAAGCCCTCGGCGAGGACGGACTTCTCCGCTTCTATGGTGCATCGTACGGCACCGTCCTCGGCCACTACTTCGCCACTCTGTTCCCAGAGCGGGTGGAAAGAATGGTCCTAGACGGCACAGTCGAGCCAGATGCCTACCGACAAGGTCACTATGGCGACAACATCCGGGATGCGGATGCGGTGGTTGATGGCGTCTTCCACGCCTGCGCTCAGAACAAAGCGGAGTGCGGCTTGGCACAGTTCCTGCGGGCCAACTGTACGCGAGACATCTACGACGGCCTCAACGCTATCCTTGATCCTGCAACGGCGGGCGCCAATGAAGCTGAGATTGGCGCGGCTCTCGCCGAGTTCAAAGTCCTTTTGTTCACAGGGGGGCTATACTACCCCTCCATGTGGCCAGTCATTGATGCCTCACTCGTCGCGTTACTCAACAAAACCACCTCCAAGACTGAGGGTGCGGCAAAAGAGGAATCCTGGTCGTATAATCGAGCCCTGGGCGCCGGCATTGGCATTCGTGGAGCCGACGCGACACTCCAACCCAAATCCGCAGAAGTGTACTTGCTCCGAGTGCAACAGCAAGCGAGCGTGAGTAGTTTCTCCGACATTTGGTACATCAACAGCTGGGTCGCGGCGCAGTGGAAGATGGCCGCCAACGAAAGGTTCTTCGGAAACTTCACAGCCCAAACCAGGCATCCCATCCTGTACGTGAATGGGAAGCACGATCCCGTGACTCCTCTTGCCATGGCCGAGACTGCGAGCAGGGGCTATGAAGGGAGCGTTGTGCTCGCTCATGGAGGGTATGGCCACACTTCCGCTGCGTATCCTTCATCCTGCGTTCACGAACATGTCCAAGCGTACTTCAGAGATGGACGGCTTCCTGCACCGGAGACCTTCTGTGAGCCGGATTTGGAGATCTATGAGCTGAGCAAGGCGAGGCAAGGCAAAATGCTTGGTGCCCTTTGATCTAGACAAAGTGTTTGGGAGATGGTTTGCTGATATGGAACGGTCATGATACGGCATTTGCGGTAAGGTCAACAGCGCTATGGAGAAGTTATATCAGGCTGACACGTTAGGTTCGTTTGCAGCGAGTACTGACCGAGCTTATTTGGTCTTATTGCAAGAACTGCGCAACTAGGGGCCTCTGTTTAACTCAGTGTAGTCTTGGTAAAGCTGATGTTCGCTTGCAATTCCCCGCTGCGTGCCACGTTGTATCTCACTTGCTTCTTGCATGACATGCGACCCAGGCAGCAGGGGATTGTCGCCAGTTCGTCAAGTCTTAGCCAGCGGGCATGCAGCTCCAGTGCAGTGTCTAGCAGACAACATGTCAAGTTGCCATTGGCCGCACGGGGATAGGACATACCCAAGCTGGCATATCTAGATAATCATCCGATGTCTCGTAGCGATATCATCACAGTTCAATGTCAAATTGCTGTTTAACAATCATGACATATCGGGCTTCTTGTCCAGATCGGACACTTTGCAGTGCCCTGGTTGGAGCACTATCAAAGATATGAATGACGGCCTTAACGAGGCTTGCAGATAAGCTGTGCATGACACTAGTCTAGCTGTAGTAGCTAGCTCCCTTAGCCGCCTGCATGCGGCGTTTGCTCCGTGGCCGTGGTTGAACATGGTCACATAAAGCACGCTGCGGTTGCATTATATAGTCCCTGATCAGCCCTCCACATCCTAGCTACAATACGTGGACCTCAACCCCTTGGACGAAAAGCTTAATGTCGAAGATGTTTGGCCACAGCGCTCTCAGCCCCTGCGCGCAATGTGGTGCTGTGGCCTCTCAGGCTTGTAGAAGCTGTCTACTAGTGGTGGTAACTGGCTACACGATCTTTCTTCACATGCCCGACTAACATTGCCTAGTATTGCAACTCGACATGTCAGAGATCGCATTGGCTACGGCATAAAGTGGATTGTCGGTCACCTCTTGCTAAAGAAACATGGGAACCAGACTGGGTCATTGAAAGAAGAACGCCAACATTTGTGAATAACGAGCCGATAGTGGCCTTCGGTGGGAAAAAATATTACTGGGGAAATATGCCTGCCTTGGATGTGCTTCAGCTGAGCGACAACGAAGGCAGGGGCTACAAAAGCGACCTCCAACTGCTTTTTGCAGGTAAAGAACGTTCGACAGTATCATCTTGCGCACGCTGATATATTGTCAAGCTTCTGGTGACATCAGGAATGTTGTCGAGACAATCAAATGCCTTCCACCGGATTACACAAACCCTATGACCATTCACATCAATGACAGAGACTTCGATATCGTAGCTCGAAACCTCATCATCAAGCTTCTGGCTCTTGTGGCTCCCACCGAAACGCAAACTGCCGACTGCATGCTGCATATCTGGTATTCGGCCATGATCACGTCAGCGCATCTCGAATGTATTCAGGCTCACATCCGACCATTGATCGATGACGTGGTCTCAAAGATCGCAAAAAAAAAAAAAAAGAAGCAACGCAATCCTTGGCAAAACATGGATCTTCCCTGCGGGATCCTGTCGACTCGAGTTGACGAAAAAACAGTGGGACTCATTGCCCTCATTCCTTGAAATCCCGCGAGGATTGACCGCCACAAGCGCTGAGAAAATTCGCAAGGCTATTACAATTGCGCCACAAAGAGTTGACCACCTGCATCGACATCTTTGTACCCAAAAGCCGGCGCACCGCTTGTGCGTGATGAAGTTCTGACAGGATGGGATTCTGCTGCCCTTCGGCTCTTCTCGGAACCTTTTTACCGTCCCGAATCCTTAAGTACCAAGTATGTCTTGTTCAGATAGGAATGTACTGAAAAAGTGCAGAACTTTCTACCAATCAGAATCTTGGCCGATGAAGGATTCTGCAGACCCGATCGCAGGGTGGTCATTTGCCGACGTTCTGAGCATTCCAGCAGGTCCATTGGTCAACGACTTATACGGAAAACTACACACATATGTCCGACAGCGCCTCGGTGATTTCCAAGATCGACTGCACAGCCAGCGCTTTGCATTCATTTTTACCAACACCAATGCGAAAGAATTGCCGCAACGTTGTGAACCACACTTCTCCCGCATCGAGGTAAGAGTCCTCCTCATAGTTCTCGCAACATTGCGTCCTTAAGCCTCCGCTGAGGGTTTGAGCAGACCTCCAACATCGCAGACGGAGGATACTTGGGAATGACACAAACTACTCTGAGCCTTGGCTGCCTATTGGAAGATCGATCAGACAATCCAGATGCGACGTTGATTTGTCTGTTTCTGAACGCCTCGGACGAGACAGAGCGCCATCTCGATGGCATGGCAATGCAAGTAAGAGATATGGGACGCGCAAGGCCTTTTTTCGCCGCTACCGATAGGCCCAAGTCTCGATACGACCCGAAGATAGTGCTTTCTATCGCGGCCAAAGATTACATGCGTGATGGAGATTACTACTTTGACAAGTAGGTAACTTACTATCGCCATACTACTAGACTTCAAGCTGACTGCTCCAAAGGTATCTGGAAAACTTCGATCTCGATGACGTGAAACGTGTCTACGGTCTGGAAATCAAAGAATCGCATCGTTGTGCAGAAGTGGCCACTGCGGTTCAAGGGGAAGCCAGGTGATTCCGACTCCCAAAAAGAGTTCGATCTGTTGCAAGCCTTTATGCACACAGGATGTGAAAGATATGTAGAATGGCGAAGATGCGTCGTAAAACAATAGTTTACAAGTGCGGAGAGGATGAGCTGGCCAGCTTATAATTGAACGAGTGTCTGCGTTGTTTCTATCGTAGCCAGAGCTGTTGCGTTTCCATCATGCTTGCGCTTTCCAGTGACTTCGGACTCATCGCTCGATTTACTACTGACTGAACAAGGAGAAGTCTTTCGCCTCGATTCACTATGGAGACGTGCCATACTCTGGTCAAGAACGTCATATTCTCCTGCCTTATTGCTTTTATACCCTGGCTCACATTATACTTTTCTTTTCCCGAAATTTTGCCTTGGTCATCTCCAACGCCCGATAACAATCAAGGGATCGGACAACTGAACTTGAAGATGAATGCTCGGCCATCTACAAAGCATGCGCTGTTGGACGAGGCCCCTTGTTGATACTGTTTGATTGAACATACTGAGACGATGATTTATCATTCGATTGACGAGAAAAGAGCACTGCCAAGACTGGAGAAGGGTTATAGTCATGTTATAATATGACCCTGCAGCTGCTGGAATGTGACAAGTTTCGGATCTCCAGCCACCGCCCCAACTGTGCACATCCGGAGAATGCGACGCATTCCAGGGAATCATAATTGCGTAGAGATCATTTGCATCTCGAACCCCATGTTGCGACGTAGCTGACGAAGAAGACCGATTGCACTGCATCGACCCGACAACAATTTCTCGTCACAGCTCGGACTCTCAACGTGTTGCAAGAACCCACTGACTAAGCTGAACTCGCGCCCACAGGTTGGACACTGAATGAAGAGGACAGATGCGCGTTCTACATCGCGCCAGGGACCATGGAGCTATACCGCTTCCGCAAGTATGCGCTGATTGGCCTATTTAGATGGGCAGCTGCCACTCTCAAGGTGAAGAAAGATGTTACCGACAGTCTTGAACTTCTTATAGCATCCCCAACACTCATGCTTACGAGCCTTGTGTGTTATCAGATGCTATGTCTTCGTCAGAAATTTACATAGACGCTGGAGGGAAGGGTATACATACCATCTGGAGTGCATTTTCGTCGTGGAATGTAGACCCACACTTTTCACAAGGGCCTGAAGCGATGGATGTCTGACGTCTGGAGTTGATTCCCCCCCAAGATGCATTTGTAGTATTGGAAACTCATACGAAGTTCATCTTAGTCGTATTGTTCGAGCTGAAATCTTGTTTCCTAGAGCTTCAGTGGCACAAGAGTCGCGAATCTACTGGCGTTGATGCTGGTCCCTCACACCGCAGTGGAAAGAGCTAGACCTTCGTTGCATGAGTAATGGAGTAATAAAAGACTGATGGCCAGAAAATCGAATATGCAAAGCGTCGCCTTCATAAACCAAGACCTGCTATTGCGTGAAGGATCCATGCGGTTCATGCGGCAGCACTCACAAGACAAGGGTGCTACTGTTGCTGCTGCTGACGGAAGGGACGCATATGGGATGACGAGAGTAAGGCTTTGCGCTGCTTGTTCGCAGAATTGGTGTTTGACAACTGCATAATAGAAGCACGGTAGAGTATCCATGCATGAAATACCAGACATGACACATCGCTATTGACCACACGCATGACAAGCTACACGAGTCTCGGAAATGAAACTGTTTAGTATCAATCAATCAACGCCCCAGTGTTCCTTCGGAGGATACATTCACATGACTAAACATGATTGGTCGTCTATTTGACTGGTGTAGCTGCGTGTCTGACATGCATAAGCTAGAGCAGACTCCGCAATACGAACGATCCCTGGCAATTTTGACCCGTCTGACGATGTGCGCTCCGGTGAACGCGGCCTGCATGATGCCCCTCTTTATGCACTTACTAGCCAATGGGTAAGCATGTCTTCGCGCAACCGGTGAACGAGTCTGAAATGCGGATCTTGAACGATGTTTGCGGGACTTGAGGCTCGAAGAAATGTACACATTTTTGGAAGAGGACGAGGACGAGGACTTTGCAATGGTCGACACTCGTGATAAACACGCCCAATATGAAGAGAGCTTCCATCGTACATTAGTCGCCAAACTGCTGGAGATCGCGCGTTTCTGGGCTCCCAATGATAAGTCAGAAGTCTGGTTCGCGAATCTGAGTTGCCTGTGGTTAAACGTCAATCGGCCGGGAGCCCTCCAGGTCAGACAAGGCACGCCCAGGGGCTGCGAGTTTGGATCATATATTGCGGTCTCATACTCATGGACTCACACGCCTGGACTTGAGTCCCCTCGCAACGGCAAATATGCTGTGACTGGGACTCGTGGCGAGTACCTGCGCCAAAGTAGAGTCCGTGACGAAGTCCTGTTCAGAGTTCTCCGCTACGCAAATCATCACAGTATACGCCGCATCTGGATCGATAAGGAATGCAGTCCGCAAAGAAATGACAAGAAGAAACAGATCGCCATGGATTCTATGGATCTGTTATATCGCCACAGCAAGCATCCCATCGGACTCTTGGCGATCGTTTTGGAATGCGAAACAGAAATTGATTATCTGGAGATGCTTATGACGGGTGTTTCAGTTGTCCAAGAAAACAAAGACGAATATCCTAGACTGGCCTACTCACCAACATCGCGTACTTCGCTGGGATATTGAGTGTTCTCGCCCATCTGCACACAGATCGATGGTGGACGAGGGCTTGGATATTCCAGGAAGAATATCTCTCATCACGAGCCATGCAGATATTGATCCGCTGCGGGCAAGGGGTTATGACGAGGTCCACCTTCGGTGACTTGCAAGGGGAAATATGCCTGAATGCGACAACTTTCCGCGAGCAAGCAACACTTTTCCTACTGGCCCTCAAACGAGAGGCTCACCACACGCTTGCTAAGAGGTGCACAAAGATGCTCAGGAGGTTTAGCAGATACGGAACCTAATATCGATTTCAGCATGATGCTAAAAAGAAAGCAATGGCACCGAGAATATTTGCGGATATCCAAAGGAGAAGGCTGGAAAATCACTTCGACCGGTTACCGATAGTTGCAAACAGTTGCATTTACGCAATCCGCCTGCCTTCGCAGGAGATGCTCCCTAGTGGTCACAGCGTCGAATACTGCTTACTCGCGATGTACCTTCTCAATGGCGAGATCATACGGAATAGTCGAGATATCAAGAAGCTGCTAAGAGAGATGGACTTCTCTAACTATATGTAATATATCTCTTTTAATAAGTTCAATCCGCCTGTTAAGGAGAAGCATCTGTCCTACCTAAAAGCCTGCCGGTTCCACCAGGTCTTCTTGCACCCCGACGGACTATCAACGAAAGGTTACCTATGGCTTACTAATGGTATCCTGCTGCCATCAAAATGGCCTCGCTATCCGCGAAGAAGTCGAAAATGCCATGGTCCCGGGCTTAACGATTTCCAGCGCGACCGCCTTCTCCAGCTAGCTGAGATCTTGCGGTATTCAAGCCGAAAATTTCTGGCAGCGAAGATCAGTAGTTATCTCGAGAGCGATATAAGATATCTGAATCTCACACTAGCGAAGAGACATATGGACATCATGGCGGAATCGGTAGTAGAAGCCATACGCACTGGCACACCCCTATAAACAGCGGGTATACAGAGCTCGATCAGTTCTTGTGGAATTTTCGTTGGCATCCAAGATCCAAACATGGGGTTATTCACTTCCTGGCATGCTGGCACCGATGTCGACGGTCGTACGCGGGAGAGTTATGTCTCGCTTGGTGTGGAGGTCCTGGGACCCGGTCGTACGCCGATTCTGTCCACTGTGAATTGGGTAAATGGGCTGGTTTTCTTCAAAAACTGTGACGAGTCATCAGTGATATTCAATTGGCCGCGTTCATGGACAAAATAAATCTAACAAAAGTCTCATTATCTCTCTATGCGCCAGCTGAAGTCAGCCGACTGGGTTGCGTATCGAATAAACCATTCCCCTTTCGTGTGCCTCCATTCACAGAAGAGGGCTGTTTCCGCGTTGGGTTCTCGAGTATGAATTCGACATTGTTGAACACGCGACAGAAACTTGCTCGTAACCCGAAACTTCACGAAAAGGCTCATTTATTCATCGCAAGTATGAGGCCGTGATTCTACGAGTTACAGAACTCACGTGTATGGTTTAGTACGCTCAGAGAACAGCGACCCGAAAGCGCAGTCTTACGCCCGCTTAAATGCTGAGAGCATGACGACGCCGCAAGCCGAACGGCAACACGAAAGGGCATCACTCATCGTGACTGCTCAATAAAGATAATGAACAAGGTCCGCTACGTCCTCACTTTCCAAGACGCTTCATGAGTACCAACGCTCGCACCTAACACCTTGAACAACAATAGACACCACCTGAGGATCTCTCCCATCAGTGTCTCTACGGTCTACTGGAGATACCGGTCGCAGTAGGATCTCACAAATTCCGGCGATTTCCCGCAGCCTCGTTCTTCAAGGCGCTGTCGTAGAACACTAGCAAATGCACGACCCAAATGATGGCTGAGAGACTGCTGTTGAAGTTGCCGGGTTCCATCCAGCCGTTTGTCGATGATTTGATGCTCAGCATAGCGCAAAAGCTCAACAGAGGTGATTCATACCACCGAGCGCCAGTCGTGTGGCAGATAAGAAGCGTCCATAGCTCCGGAAGTCGTTCCTTCAATTCCTTTCCCTCCTCATCACCTTCCTCGTTGTCCTCTTCGATAGGGCTCACTTGCCGTCGCTGTGCGATCTGGTAGATGTCTCGCCATACCGCCAATTGCTCAGCTGTCGCCTCGATGATGTCTTCCGGCCTCTGCATGTCGTCGTCATCTTCAGCTAATGCGCTCAAATGGTACTCATTAGGAGCAACAACTCTGCTGGAGTACTACACGAACGAAGCGCTGTTCTGAAATAGCTTACAAGGCTCGTCGGCCCTTTGTATGGATGAAATGGCTTGGTCTTGCCTGTCAGATCGACTTGTGATGGCTGGAAGCGGCTGAGCACGACTCGGCATTGATATGTCAGCATGCAGTCAGGTCCATCAAAGCATAGCCTGTGGGTTAATGATTGTATCGCATCGATGATGGTACAAAGATTGCTCTCGTCTGCTGGTGGGGGCACAGCGATTGCTGTTCGGATTTCGTCCTTTCTGAGACCACATACATGGTCGGCGATGCCTGTCTCTCTCAGCCAAGGGACTATGGCGGAGACATGGTCATCGAAGCCGTGTACTCGATTCGCGTCGTCGGCAGCATCGCGCTGTGCTCGTTGGACGTCGTCTTCCTGGGCGCGGAAGAACTCATGCTTCTGGAACATTTGCCTCTCGGTGATTGCACCCTTATCCTGGCTTACCACTTCGAAGTACTTCTGCTAGCTATTGATCTTGAAGAATCGCTGACACGCACGATCTTGAGTTCAGATTTCATTACTCGCATGAAGCGGCTTTGTGCGGACGTTGCTGCTTCTCCGACTATTTCACCTTTTGCGGACAATTGGACCATTTCTTCCGCTTTGAACACTGTCATTCGAAAATTGGCTGCTTGCCTATTCGTGAGCTGGTGCCGGAGTTGTAAGTCATTGCTTGGCTGCGCAGTTCGAACGACGAAACTGAGAAGTGCCTTCCAAATCCTAGTGTAGTGCCGTCATGTCGATTCTCTGAAGCTTGACCATTAGCGGGCGGTCAGTTGCACTTGGTCGCTGTAAGAAACTGTTGATCCGGACCTGATCAAATACGTTGATGCTATGCAGACGGAATGGTATGCATCCTCAATCACACGCCCAAGGCTGTTACAAATGGAAAGCAATGCGGGCTCGGTGTTGGAATCTGGTTGCCTAACGAGAGCAGCGACGTCGTGGAGGCTTTTTCCGTGGAGGTATGAAAGCCATCGAGTGAGTTGTAACCAAGGAGAAGTCTCTTTCGCACTGGTCTCATCACACGCCACGTTACTCTGCTTCTCTTGGTCTCGCTCTAGCGCCGCAAGGTCCTGCAGCACTGAAGAGATAATCGACTCAGGCTGGGATGTTTCGCATCGAGAGGCATTGTTCTCACGTCCCTTTTCGGAATGCACCATGAAATAGCTGGTGTGGCGTCCTGTATGAAAGAACCGTTGGCAACGGACAGGCCTCCACGCGTCTGCCCGCTTTTGTGCAGAACCCTGAAGCGATAAAGCCGTCCTCGCTCCTCCTCTTTTGCCAGTGACGCTCCAACCGTGGGCCGATTGCCAGTGCTTACTTAAGCTACCCGTTGATCGGCAGACGAAGGCGCACTTATCGGGCTCTAGTCGGCATTGCTTGCCATCCTGGAACAAACTTAGACCCTGTACCGGCTCTTTGACAGACTGTGGGATCGAAAATTGGTTGGAAGAGCGGAGTAATCCAGACCAGGACTGTACGTCCTAATCTATGTGCGCCCTCTCGGTCCTTGGTAGCCGCTTGTGTTTCGTCCGCAGGTGAGTACGAACATTATCTGGCCAGACGCAATAGTGACAGATCTTGCAAAGCACGATCTGGTACTCGGGTAATATCGTAAAATCGTCCGCGGCACTGTCCATGGTCACATCGTGACAGAGAGCTTAATTCGACTCGTGGAACCAAAGATTTGCGAGAATACAGAATAAAGAAGTAGTGTCAAGGAAGTCTCAAACTATATTTACTGATACCAAGTTACGCGCACGACGCGCCCTCGCGTGTTCCTCGCGTACTGCCGCAGTATTCATCTATAGCGTGATCTAGGCGAGATTAGCTATTGGCAGGCCTCGACGATGAGGCAGGTTGAAGCCGAGGAGTATGTAGGATTGCGGGAACTGCGGCCAGCGCCGTACGGGAGACAGGGGGAGAGAGGAACTTCAAAATGCGAGGACACAGTAGGAACAGGACGAAAAGTGTTGACAGAGAGCGGCAGAGATGCGTGGAAACAAAGCATGGTGCGCTCACAAAAGCTATGCGGAGTAGCATGATTGGGCACTCAGACAGTGTTTTGGGAGCAGAGAAGGGGAAAGTGGAGTCGTTCCTTTGGAGAGTCGATTCCTCTGTGTATGCAGCCGCAGGCGATAGGTCGGGAGACATACCTTACCTCTTAGGATGATGGGGGGTCAAAAAAGGACATTAGAATAGGACGGTTATTAGATGGCCCGAAAGAGAAATGGAAGCCGGATCTAGCAGTCGTCAAGGCTACTATCCGATTTCTGGAGAGAACAGGCAGGTTGACCTACCAACAGGAGGTCATACAGGCAGTATAGGGGATGGTTTACTCTCACACTCACTTTGAGCAAAGGCAACGAATTTCGTTTGTAAGTAAGGTCACTCTTAGGGACGGCTCATACGGCCACCGTGAATAGCCTGACGGAATCAATCAATCAATCAATCAATCTATACTACTTAGAAGTGAAGACAGGGAAGGCGCGAATCAGGGTAACCGGATAGGCCAGCAAGATATGGATAGTAATGACCGCCACTCTATTATTCACCGCTGGATCGCGTCGCGATCCTGAAATTCCTCCTCCCGGCTTGAAGTTGCTCCGTGTAAACGTGTCACGGTTCTAATCCAGTGACATGCGCATGCATGTTGTCTAAGTTATGCTCAGAGTAGGGAAAGCATCGTAGGCTTAACTCTATGTCCTAGACTGTCATCCGACCAGGAAATTCCTATTCGCTTGTAAGATGCCGGATCTTTGACGTTGGTACGTTTCTGAAGCAGGAGTCCACGCCACGTTGTGGTACCACGATGAGACACCGACAGGTCGACATAGTAAAGATCGGTATCATTGCCACGAATGTCATCAAACAGACAAACATTATTCGGAATGCTTCCAACAATTCTGGGCCCCACTGCAGACCGTAGGTGAAAAGTGTACAAGTCCTTTGCGATGGGAGGGTCTCGAAGTTTCCTGTCACTGCGGCAGGGTGGTTCGGGAACATTTGCCAGTAGCGAGACAAGACCTTTCTGGAGATGACCTTTAATCGTAAGTACTCTTTGGCAATCACTCAGAGCGATGAACTTGACCAAAGACTCGTTCGGATTGTGGCCGGACAGGATTACCTCCGAGGCTGCTGACGCCCAAGACCAACTCGTGACTTCTTCATTAGGCTCTTGAAGCATGGGTCGATGTAAAGGCTGCCAAAAAAGCCCATCAGCCAAATTGATTTCCCATAGACCTTGGAGATACCTTCCCGGAAGCACTGCGCTTGCCAAACTTGCTATTCCAGCAACAGCGGGTAACCTGTCCTGGGTATGAGTGATCTTCCGGGTCATATACCACTGTATAAGCTCTGCCCATAAACTGAAGAACTGACCCATCCATATGTCCCTAGCCGAATCTGTCAAGAAAGGCGTGCAGAGCAGATCGAGGATCTTGGTGAAATTTGATGATGGTGTTTCGTGATGGCTCGTCCTTACGCCATCTTCTGTGACAATCCCTTGTCGGCATGTTAAGAACATCTTTTCAGTGATGTTATTGGACTGGATTGGATTGGATTTGCTGCCCGATCCAATCCATCCAATAATTTTGGAGAGCTGATCCAATAGATCCAATGGATATCCAGTAAGCTGCCTAATTAGGAAACCCGGCGTACATAGCTATATAATACTTTTGAAACATTTTTCTCGTCACAAAAGCAGCCTGGATTTGTTCCTCGTCATCGAAAATGTCAAAGACTTGCTCACCCGCTGCCGTGTTGCCATCTTCACACCCACTCTTGGTCCCAGCTGTTCTAGGGGTTGGCTTGCCGTACCAATCCCGAAGACACGTGCATGCCTCGGTAACATCACTGAGGAGTCGACTGCGCTTGTAGTGAACAAGATCCCTCCCAGAGCTGAATGAGCGTTCGCAGTCATCGCTCATTGGAGGAATAGCCAGACAATCGAGCGCGAACCTTGCAAGCTGGGGCGTTGCTTGGCGGCGACGAAGCCAATACTCGATGGGGTCGAAGGCATCGTTATAGGGGGTCAAGTCCGTCCGCAAGTACTCTTCAAAGTCATCAATGTCGTCGGCTGAAGCCTCGTGATCAAGCTTCACCCGTTTGTACACCCTTAGACGCTCCCTCAAGTCATCGGACGCCGCAGACGGGACTGCACGCACCGAGTTTGAGGTTGATACCATAGCTGGTTTGTCACCGTGCTTGTAATAACGTAGCCAGTGCTGTCTCACTTGCTCTTCTATCTGGGAGATCCAAGCGCGTTGTTCGGCAGTACCTGACGACCACCTGTCGACGAACCACTGCTTCTTCATTGTTGGGTTGAGAATGACGGCAGCGTACGAGAAGGGTGCGTCATCAGCGAGCTTGTAGTACTTTTCGCATTTCAACCAGGCGTGTTGTGCAGCGTCGGAGAGCGTCCCAAATGTAGGATCCTTCGAGGCTTCGTCAGCGAAGTCTACGCGCCAATTGTCGAGCTCGTCCAACAGCCACGACAGCTGAGGGAACCAGTCGTAGAAGAAGGAGCCATTTCCTTCAGTCTCAAGTGTGGCGACATGGAAGAGATTGAGGCAGTCGTGAAGTCGGCTAAGGTGATACCAGTGCGTGTGGGTCAATAAGTCGTCTTTGAGAGCGCCAGACCTCGGGTCCGGTTTGTGCTTCTTACAGAACATCTCTAGACGCTCTTTCACTGCCAGTGCTCGAGATATGGCTAGGTAGAAAGAGTTCCAGCGAGTATCATTGTCTTGAATGAGCTCGAGTTGGTCGAAGTCAGCAAGCTCGCCTCCTTGCAAGCAGTTTGCGAACTCCTCACGTCTCTGCGGTGACCACCGTATGTACCTGATGATGTTATGCAATCTGCCCACCGCTCCAATCTGCCGCCACACCGACGCCCAGCCCTCCTCATCGCCCTTGCGTTCTGTCCTCGCAAGAGTCTCACGTCTCCTACCTTTTCCTTTCCCGAAGATCATAGCATGAGCGCAAAGATTTACGATGTGGCCAAAGCACCGGATTCGAAATGCCAGCCGTTCTTTCCTGGGCAGCCCTGGATGCAAAACTTGCAGGATTGCTAACATAGCAGTATCATTGGAAGCGGCGTTGTCTCCAACAAGGCACCCAATCCGATCTTTGATCTGAAGCTCCTCGAGGACTTCAAGCACAATCTGCGCTTGATTCTCACCTGAATGCTTGCCGGCTACTCGACGGAACGCGAGGAGCTTATTTAGACGCCGGCCCGATGGACTGATCCAGTGGCCGTATATGCTGATGATCGCGATGCAGTTGGGCGCAGTCCACAGGTCGAACGAAAGATGTATGTCGCTAATCGCCTGTGCCAGTTCGCTTTTTAGTGCTTCTTTTTGACAGACATACTCGTCCATTATCCACTTTCGCAAAGTTGCGCGGGCGCGTGGCAAGAGATCGGCAATCGACTGGTTCAGACATGCTAACAGCTCTCGGAAGTATTCGTTCTCGAGCATTGCAAAAGCGACTTGACAGTATACGATCCAGCGCACCAGGAGAGCCTTGAAACTCTCGTATCGAGTGGTAGTGACAAGAGTGTATATGGCAGCAGCTTCGAGTATATTCTCCGCGCTCTTGCTCGCCTTGTTGCCCTCGCGATCGTACCCATGGCTCATCATGTGCTTCAACGCAGTCGAATTGCCCTTCAATACCGGTAGCTCTTGTTGCTTTCTCTCGCGTTCGCAGGTCCAGCAATAGTATACGTCTGCGCCATCTTTCACGCGCACAAGGCTCTCGCCAAATTGCCAGATCGGTGAACGTCGCTCTCTTGACCCGTGTGCTGTTGCGAATGCTGACTTGCGTGCATACACGCTGCCTCGAATCTTAAAGCTGTCGAAGCACGTGCTTTCAGAAAAGGCGGGGTTGGTTGGACAAAGCGTGATTTTGTCTGAAGCGTTGGATCGAACACCTCCGAAATATGAATTGATAGACGCCATTAGCAGATGTGTAATGGGAAACACGAAGCATTCGTATCGCGAATGGCCAAAACGCCAGCAAGCGCGAAGTACACGCGCGTGCGTGGCGCGATACCGCCACTTCCGTGATGTACTTTAACCAAGTACCTGCTGTCCCTTTTAGGCAATTGGATCCAAGTGGATTTACGAGCATCAATCCAATCCATCCAATAGTGGAGAAGCACTGATCCAATCCATCCAAATCCAATCCAATAACATCCAATCCAGTAAGGGTCCAATCCAATAACATCACTGCATCTTTTTCGCCGTGAAATCAACTGTACGGCGAGATAGTGTGCGCTCCTGCATAACCCAGGCACGTGCAATTAAAGGGCTATTCTCTACTTGCTCAAAATATTCTTCAGCGGTGTCCAGGGACTCTCGGAAGAATATAGTCGCAGCACAATCAGGCAGTGTCAAAGCAGCGGTGTGCTCGGCTCTAGTCTGTAGAAATCCGTCCGAAGAAGCTTCGGCTCGCGTCGCAGCGATGGTAAAATCAGCGTTCGCGTAAATCATTCCCATCATGCTAGCCTCTCGTTGCCAGTCAGTGTTGTCGCCTTGTATTATGCATAATGCATCAGCCCACAAATATCGGATGTGAAGAGCTCGCACCACTGTAATGGCATCCTGTATGGTTCTTGTCAGTTCTTCGGGTTGAATGCCTTCTTTCATTTCAACAATGGTGTCGCTTGTCGTCTTTTTGCCCGAATGATAAACTCCCCAACAATAGCTCATTGCGACATAGCTTAGACTTAGTCCCTTGGTCTCCATGAGTCTAACTCGACCGGCTTCCTCAGAGAATACATCAACTAGCCTCGTTGGCGATTTACGTGGCATTTTCTCCAAGGATGAACTGGTCTTGCACATGATATGTGATGCACAACATTCAGATAGCCAGCCTTGCAAGAGATTAAGGCTCGCAGCCGAAAGCGGCTGATCTGGTGTGGGCCGCAAGATCTGGATCTGTGTAGAAACAGCAATGAGAGTTTCTAGCAGATCTGTTAGCGTTATGCTGGATTCCATCCATCTAAGGGAAAATGACCTTCATCGGCAAACATTTCCAATACAGCAGATCTTGAATCGTATAGGAGGATGTTTTGGGCGTTTATCTTCCCTACAGGAATCTTGACCAGCCTAGAAAGCTGGCTGGTTTCAATTCGACCAGCCTGCCTCTTCGGAATTGACATCGATTCGATCTCCTTTCCAGCTGCAAACATTCGGACAGGTCCAAGGGTCAATATGTCATCGAGAGTCCTTTGAGGATTGTTAACATTGCGGTTGTGATAGATGCTGCGTTGCAAACACTTCGTGATAATTTTGCATAGACGGCAGGATTCAGCGCTTTTGACCAGTGCTGCGCACGTTGTGGCGTGAATATATCCTGTTGAACTCTTGAGATCGGGCAAATTGGTCTGCGCGCAATTGTTACACAAATTTTGTTGAGTCAGCATTGCGAGCGTGGCGTGTGGTGCGGGCACAGGGGATGTAGGTGTATATTGTCGAAACGATATACGGTGAATAGAAATGAGTGAGCGAGAACATGGGTCGAGTCAAACCTTCGTGTGGCTCACGATAAATCAGCAGCCTATGGCTAATAGCTTTTTGAGCGGGGTAGCTCCAACGACCGGTGAAGTAGTGATGCGCTGTTACGAACCAACAAATAGGGAGCTCAGGACCGATCGACCTGAACCCCGGTGTCCCCCGGCATTTTCGGGATCTAGCGTCTACACATCAGGCCTGGCGTGGGGGCTGGTTTGCGTCGCGCTAATGATCACCCGGAGAACACTGTTTCCCGCACCACTTTCGGACATGCGTCGTGCAAGTTTTTGTCTCATCTGCCACGCGAACATGTGCGGATCGTTTTGAAGTGATCCATGGACCACATCATCTACTGGCAGCCGTTCCAAGAGCAGACTGATGGGATACAGCGTGTTACTACCACAAAGAACCACGATCTCATCACATTCCCGCCGGAGCACAAAGTCTTGCTTTACACGTAATGCGAGGTTGCTATGCCTAGCAATAACCTAGATAGCCACCTCCGGGCCTCTCATAAGGGCATCCGAAAGTTAACTCGAGAGTCTATTCGGGAAACATTTGCAGAAGTCCCTATAGTTAGGATTACGGCTGACTTACGACCGTTACTTAACGTTACTCCGCCTTTTTCTTTATTTCCTCTACCTCGAAGGAGGTTTCACTATCTAGAATATTCGAATTTCCGTTCTTTATATGAGCGTAAAATGCGATACTATAGTATCAAGGTTTAAAAACACGATATCAAGATAGCTAAGGTCTAGAAGAACGTATACTACTTATAAGGTTAGATAAGGAGGCCTATCGCTTAGAGTACACGATACTAGATTATAGATATAAGCGTTAGGTCTACTCTATGTTACCGGAACGATCATAATTAGTCGAACGATTTAAAACACAATATAGAGGAGAATAGGCTATACCGAGATCCCGAGATCGCGATATACGAGGACTTAGGGATAGACGAGGATAGTAAGTAGCTCCGTACGTATAACTAGGCAACTTAGTTTAAGCATAAGCTAAATCCACTCCTTGCTACGGTAATAATAGTAACTACCCCGAGCTATCCTAACGACTTTTACTTTAGTAAGTAGTATAGGATCGTATATTCGAGCCCTATAAAGACCGAGCGAATAGTATAATTGCTTATAGCTACTTCTAGAGCGGTTATCGAACGCTATATCAAAACGCTATAGTATATACCACGGACTCTTCGATATTAGACGCAAAGTTCTAGTTTATTAGTAGTCCGTATCCTTTCGAGAGCCCTCGACCTTCTACGTTAAAGAGATATACTTAAGCCTAGTTAAGCGCGATATGCTACTTCTTCCGTATATAGGATCGAGAACGGCGGCTTAAGGAATATACCGCATAGCTCTACGGGATCGAATTCACGGCAGACTAACGAACGTATATAAAGACAGTATAGTCTAAATTCTAGCGTTTAACGTTATCTCGAGGCTCTTACGAACCTATAACGTTACGGTAGGGGAAGCGGGATAGAATTTTAACGTATCTACTTCGAGATCGGTCTCCTACTAGCTACGATAATACAATCGCTTTTACTTTCGGATGTATTACTCCTAAAATCTCCGTCTTCCTTGCTTTTAATTTTAGGAGTTATAGCTTTTACTTTTTACTTTCTTTTTAGCTTTCTTTTTAAAGCCTCTATTTCTACTTTCTTAACTACTTTAGGGATTTCTTTTATATTAAAGATAAAGTCCTCTTTTATCGCTACGCGCTTTCTTTTCCTATATTCCTTATATACTTATAATAGCTTCTAAGCTTTAGTTAGCTTCTTCTATAAGAGAGTATTATTAGAAAACGTCTTTTTAAAAGTAGCTTCTAGATACTTAATATACTACTTTATAAGAGTCTTAAAAGTAGATAAATAAATAATCGAGTTAACTAGTAATATTACTTTTAATAACTTTATACTTTCTAGAAGTAAACTATCTAGTAGAAAGTAACCTAGATTATTTAGAGTTATAATAGGAGATAGTAACTCGAGAGAGCTGTTACGGGCCCGGCCCGTGACATGCCTATACTATGCCTACCTATAGGATCGCAGGTGAGCCGAGGGTCGGCTTCATCTGCGAACTCTGTTTTAAACCTCATTTATAGCTCTTCGAGCTACGTCCTTATTATAGAACCTATCTATAGGTTGGCCGTAGTAGACTATATATGATTCTGTTTGCATCTACACCTACGTCTCGAACCCCGCCCGTGACATTACGTAGCTCCTACCCTTAGGTGTAGCTGTCCAGCAATGGCCGACTGGCTAAAGCCCCCGATCGTGCCGCGAGACTTGGAGCATTTCCAGAGTCATGTCTCCGAGCACCCTGGTCCCTGGTTCGAATATCTGCAGCTCTGCCACGAAGTAGCCGAGAGTCTGTCATCTGAAAACACCGGCCTGCGCCAGACCGTGCAGGAAGCTGAGAAGCAGCTTTCTTCCAAGATCAGCCAGATAGAGTATCAACGCGAGGAGCACGATCGCCTCACCGATCGTCTCCAAGGTAAACTTGCTACCGCTGAGGCTGAGAAGTTGAACGCCTTAGCCGCTGCTACTCCTACTGTAAGGACTCCCGAGACACTTCCTCTGTCCGGTGACGCTGCTGAGAATGCTCTAGCTTATGCTACGAGAGCGCCTGCGACTCCTGCTGCCGCACCTCGCGAGCCACTCCGCCTTTCCGAAAGAATCCCTGACCCCGACAAGTTTCTTAGGGATAACAAAGACCTCAACCGGTTCGTCTCTCAAGTATACCAGAAGCTGACTGTGAACCGTAACCGTTTCCGCACGCCACAAGAGCGCATAACTTATGTTACGAGCCGCCTTTCTGGAAACGCGTATGCTCAGATCGCTCCGCACATCACTCTAGGAAACCACGACTTCACCGACTTCGAAGAGATCCTCCGCCTGCTCGATGTCGCCTTCGGCGATCCTGATCGTGTCCAGAACGCACAGAACGAGCTCTTCCGCCTCCGCTAGAAACAGTCAGAC
Organism: Cladosporium sp. IMV 00045; assembly: GCA_001931905.2. Taxonomy (NCBI): domain Eukaryota; kingdom Fungi; phylum Ascomycota; class Dothideomycetes; order Cladosporiales; family Cladosporiaceae; genus Cladosporium; species Cladosporium sp. IMV 00045. The sequence continues at coordinate 22,595 of MSJI02000087.1, forward strand.
TTCAGCAGCTTCCGCGCAGAGTTCGAGCGCCTCTCGCTTGAAGGAGAGCTCCCAGAGATCGCGCGCGCCCCGTTGCTTATGCAGAACATCTCGCGCGAGCTGCACGAGATGCTGCTACACACCCCCTCTCCCTCGAAGGAGTACCGTCCTCTCGTCCGTCACCTCCAGGAACTCGACAACCGACGCCGTCAGTTCTATCAGCGCACACAGACCGTATAAGCCCGCGCCATCCAGCGCTCGACGCCGTTCCCAGCCGCACCGCCCCAGCCGATACGCCCCGCTACTCTAGTGAGCCACGAGAGCCGAAGAGAGACCCGCTTTGTCGCAACGCAGCCTTCCAGCTCTGGGGACGCGATGGACCTGAGCATGGCCCGCCGACACTCTCGCTCCGACAGGGAGACTGGCGCATGCTTCCGGTGCCACAAGACCGGACACCGTGTCCGAGATTGCCAAGTACCCGACAACCGCCCGCAAGACGTGCAGAGGCGCGATGCCCTAGCCCGCGAACTCAGATCCCTTGAACTCCGACTCGAACGCCCGGACGTGCGATCGCACTCCCCGTCCCGCTCGCCCTCGCCGTCTAGTGCTCCCGCTTCTGCTCGTGACCGCGACGATCCACCCACCCGATACCAGGAAAACGAGACAAGCCTGGCGGAAGTCGTCTCCAGGCGCTAGGATCACGCAGATCGCCTCTGCCTGCTTCTGTGAACACCGCAACGATCTCACCTGACTCCGGGTCCACCTTGTCTATCAAAATCTCGAGGATGTCGATCTTCGAGATGCCCGTTGAAGCCGAGTACCAACGAGCCCGCTCGCCGAAACTGTTGACCACTGTAACCTCCGAACACTGTTCTGCCGAAACCTACTCCCTGCTCGACACCGGTTGCGAGGGATACGGCTTTATGGATTACACCTGGGCGAAAGAACACCGTCTCCCGATCCACAACCTCCGCCGTCCATTCAAACTGTATGGCTTCGCCGATGAGAGCGAAGACGCCTGGACCATCCGTCACTACACCCGTTGCGACCTGAAGACGGGCGACCACGTTGAGAAAGGCGTTCCTCTGTTTCTGACCCGCCTCGCACACTACCCGATCGTGCTCGGCACGCCCTGGCTCGAGAAGCACAATCCGACCACTGACTGGGCCGGCTCGACGATCGTATTCCAGAGTGATTACTGTCGCAGCCATTGTAACATGCCCTACCGTCCATCAACAATAAGAATGCATTCCCGAAACGTCAGAGTCGACCCCGGCTCCCCCGGCCGCCGCGCAGCACTAGAGAAAATTGGTATCGAAGAAGTTTCTCTGAACGCCTGCCGCAGGTACGGCCGCCGCGGATATAACCTGTTTGTTGCCACGATCGAAGACATCGATCGCATCCTGTCCGCGGAAGAAGAAGCACAGCTGAAGGTGCTGCTTCCCGCAGCGTTGCACGACTTTGCCGATGTGTTCTCGCCACAGCTGGCAGAACAGCTGCCGCCACATCGCCCGTACGATCATGACATCAAGCTCAAAGAAGGAGCTGACCTTCCCTTCGGACCTTTGTACGCCATGTCTCGAGACGAACTGAGGGCCCTGCGCGACTGGTTGGATGAGAACCTCCGGAAAGGGTTCATTCGGCCGATTGCGTCGCCTGTGGCGTCGCCCGTTCTGTTCGTCAAGAAACCGGGAGGAGGTCTCCGCCTCTGCATGGATTTTCGCGCCTTGAACAACGTTACTGTAAAAGACCGCTACCCGTTACCGCTGACCACCGAGACTCTGAATAACCTGCAAGGCATGAAGTTCTTTACGAAGATCGACATCATCTCCGCCTTCAACAACGTCCGCATGAAGCCTGGCCAAGAATACCTGACCGCCTTTCGCACGAGATTTGGGCTCTTCGAGTCTCTCGTTATGCCGTTTGGGCTGACTGGCGCCCCGGCCACCTTCCAGAGATTCATCAACGACACCTTGCGAGAGTACCTCGACCTTTTCTGCTCCGCGTATCTCGACGACATACTGATCTACAGCCGTACTGAAGAAGAGCACACCGCCCACGTCCGCGCGGTGCTGCAGAAACTACGAGGTGCTGGACTGTTCGCGAAGATGTCCAAGTGCGAGTTCTTCGTGCCCCAAACCAAGTTCCTCGGGATGATCGTCGGCCGAGACGGTATCCGCATGGACCCTGAAAAGATCAAGACTGTCCGCGAATGGAAGTCGCCTTCTTGCCTCACTGATGTTCAGGCGTTTATCGGATTCAGCAATTTCTACCGCCGCTTTATCCGAGACTTTTCTAAGATTGTTGCGCCTATGGTTGCGCTCACCCGTAAAGACAACCCGTTCTGTTGGACTGGAGACTGTGAACGTGCGTTTCAGCGTCTCAAATCTGCTTTTGTCGACGCACCTGTGCTCATGCCCTTTGACTGGGCGAAGGAAGTTATACTGGAGACCGATGCCTCGGACTACGTTTCGGCCGGAGTCCTCTCGCAGTATGACGACAAGGGTACCCTAAGGCCCGTCGCCTTCTTTTCCAAGAAGCACACGCCTGCCGAGTGCAATTATGAAATTTATGATAAAGAGCTTCTAGCCATCATCCGTTGTTTTGAGGAATGGCGACCCGAACTCGAGGGTTGCGAGCTGCCCGTGCGTATCCTGACGGACCATCGTAATCTGGAATACTTCACGACGACAAAACAACTGAATCGCCGTCAAGCCCGCTGGTCCGAGATGCTATCGCGATTCAACTTCAAGATCGTCTACCGACCCGGCAAGCAAGGCCAGAAACCTGACACCCTGACCAGGAGGTCAGAGGATATGCCTGAAGAGGGGGACGACCGACGAAATCATCAGAGCCGAGTGGTGCTCAAGCGAGAGAACCTGGATCTGCACAACGATCAGCCCGACCTTGTGCCGCACACACGCTCCGAACCAGCTGCCACACGTCCTCCGACGCTACCTGCAACCCCAGAACCAGATATACCGGAGAAGCGAGTGTCGTTCTCCGAACAAGTGACGACAATCATGCCAGCGACCCCAAAACCAGAAGTCGCAAGATATGCGATCCACGTCCTGACAGATAGTCGCAGCGACACCGAAGGCTCCCTCCGCGAACCACAGCCAACCCCGCGACGCACATCACCAGAGCCACAGACAACGACTATCGTGTTGCCAGAAGAAGTCCGAGAGCTGTATGAGAACGCCTACCGTTCTGACGACACACTGCAAGAAGTGCTAGCTGCAATCCGCGTAGGAAAGACCCGCCACCCAAAGATTCAGCTATCCCAGTGTGAGAAAAGACATGGCTGTCTGTACTACCGCGAACGTCTGTATGTTCCTGACGATGACGAGCTCTACGCCGAGCTCACCCGCCTGTGCCACGAAATCCCCGCCGCTGGCCACCCTGGAAGAGCCAGGACCTATCAGCTGATGTCCCGAGATTACTACTGGCCTGGGATGAGCTCGTATATACGCCGCTGGGTGAGGAACTGTCACGTGTGCAGTCGCACGAAACCAAACCGTCGAAATCGCCAAGGCCTCCTGCAGCCGCTGCCGACGCCCGAGCGCGCTTGGGACTACATCACGATGGACTTCGTTACCTACCTGCCGAAATGCCAAGGATACGACGCCATCCTTGTCGTCGTCGACCGCCTGACTAAGCTGCGACACTACATTCCTTGCCACACCACTGACGGTGCCGAGGAGGTCGCCCGACTATTCACGCAGAACATCTTCCGACTGCACGGCCGTCCGATTGACATCGTCTCCGATAGAGACGCCAAGTTTATGTCCGACTTTTGGCAGCACCTGTCTCGCCGCTTGAAGATCAGGAGTTCACCTTCCACCGCATGCCACCCCGAAACTGACGGTCAGACAGAAAGGATGAACGCTATCCTCGAATGCCACCTCCGAAGCTATGTCTCCTATCTACAAAACGACTGGGTAGAGTGGCTGCCGCTCGCTGAGTTCTCCGCGAACTCCATGTTTTCCGAGACCACCGGGATCTCACCGTTCTTCGCCACGTACGGGTTCCAGCCGCGATTGGGGATCGAGCCGTACGACCAGACCAGCATGCCTGCCAGCCGCGACGCCGAGAGCTTCGCCTCCGACATGAAGATGATCCTAGACCACCTTAAAGACGAGACCGCGTTAGCCCAGAGTCGCTACGAAGAAGCCGCAAACCGCAGCCGCCAGCCTGCTTCGAAGTATACTGTTGGCCAAGAAGTCTGGTTAGACGCCCGGAACCTCAAAACCCTCCGGCCGAAAAAGAAACTGGATTGGAAGTATGTCGGTCCCTTTAAGATCGCCGCTGTGAACGGTCCATACACTTGTCGCCTGGAACTCCCCGCGTCCATGAAAGTCCACCCTGTCTTCAACGTCAATCTGCTCATACCTGCCGCCGCTGATCCACACACCGGACAACGACAAGCGCCACCGCCACCTGTCGAAGTCAACGGGCTCGAGCATTTCGAAGTCGAAGAGATCATTGATTCCTTTACCGACCGCCGCGGTCGAGGAGGCGAACCGCGCCTCCGCTACGTGATCAGATGGGCTGGCTATGATGTGCCAACTACCGAACCTGCTTGGGCCATCTGCGAAGACGTGCCTGGCATGGTGCGCAACTTCCATCATAGATACCCCGAGAAACCACGCCCGCAAATGATACCGTAAGTAAGGAAGTGTCAGGAGTCACATGCCTAGAAGGAGGGTAATGTCACGGGCCCGGCCCGTGACATGCCTATACTGTGCCTGCCTATAGGATGGCAGGTGAGCCGAGGGTCGGCTTCACCTGCGAACTCTGTTTTGAACCTCATTTATAGCTCTTCGAGCTACGTCCTTATCATAGAACCTGTCTATAGGTTGGCCGTAGTAGACTATATATGATTCTGTTTGCATCTACACCTACGTCTCGACCCCCGCCCGTGACAACTCTTTATAGTTAGAATATAAGCTTATAGTAATATAAGTACTTAATATTAAGATAGTATATTATTCTAGTTTGACTTTATACTATTAGCTTCTTATAAGTACTATCTCGAAGTATTGAGCTGTCACATACAGATCTTAGATGGACTTGGACTAGGTCTTGGCATAAATTTGTTATAGCACTTAAGTTGCGTAGAGCTCGAACTCTAGGGAGTGGTGGCTCTCATAGCCGTCGAGGATCAGCAACTAGTGCCTTGCCTACCTTCCGCGGGTCTATATGGCGATCGAAGTGCCTGATCCACTCTGCCCTCTCTCATTCGTGGTCCAGCCGCTTATTGTAGTGTCGCGAAGACTTAATTGCCAAGAGAATCGTACTCCGTGTACCAATTTGCCAAGTGGTACTAGGCCTCAAGGATGAAGAAAGGTGAATCGTCCAACCACATGCATTCATACTCTGGATCACGGTACACTCTCGGTTGCCAAGCTGTACCGGACCGCTTCTAGATTGTCTGTCGGAGGTGGTTTCGACTATCACCGAAGAGAAGACTCCAATCATGAACCCAGTTTCGTCGAAGTTGTAGATGTCATCGTCTAGAGTTCCGTACCTGGCACTTGTTTCCTGAATCAGGCAAAACACTCACCAATCACCCTTGGGTTTTCGCATTAAAGCCTTCCGTAGTTTTATTTGCGAGAAAAGCGAGTCTGCAACTCTTTGCGGCGTCTCACGAAATTTGACGCCCAGTTCTTCCCAACACGCGGCGCGTCACGTGCGGATAACGCTCGATCTGCTATATCCTCTATACCACCGAGTCGTGGGGAAGAAAATCGCGCCGACATATCAAGCACTTATCGGACAATGATATTTTCCGCTGAATCTGTCAAGGATCGTGCGAAGGTGAATTAGCGGCGGGATCGGTGCGTGCGCGATTGACGGCGCATCGACGACTAACGGCGCGTCCCGCGGCATCATAAGTCTGAGCTGCTACTCTGATACTGAGTTGTTGGCAGTCGAGAATGAGGACAATCCCATACGAGGCCAGGGTAAACGTCGCTCTCCAAGCTCTGGAAAGTGGCCATTTTTTTTTTTTTTTCGACTCGGCAGTGCGTGGGGTGCGTTCCGGTGGGAAGCGCGGCGCTCGCTTATGGAGTACAGTAACATACATAGGATTTGATTGTTGATGATTAACATTCATGAAGTCACATGTAGGATGTCCGGCTATATGGATCCCTATTATTGCTCCACAGGATGCAGAAGCGGCCATGAGTACGCGGCTCGGCGGGCTGTGGAACAACAACTTCACAGCGCTGTGCGTCTCAACCGAAAAAGCGGTGAGTGCTCAACATGAAATGATAACTGTATCCACAGAACCGTAGGCAAGCCAAGATTTGTTACACTGCATAAAAACAATTTTGGATCCTTCATTGAGAGTCTGCTTGCCAAGTACCACTTTTTCGATGTGTGGTATATGCTTGGAAGATCTATACCAATATCGCCAGTATTACTGTTTGCCCGCCGCTACTACTCAGTCCCCTTTCTAAATTCTATTCACCTCGCTTCATCCTCGAGCTCCGGACACGATGACGAAGCTTTCGTTCACGCTACAAGCCTTACCACAAGTTTTACTCAATGAGATTGACATCACGTCACGACTCCTCCACTCTAACGCATCTTCCTCCTTCGCGGTTCTCTTTGGTGGACTAATCCCGCGCATGTCTAGTGTCGCGGCTTTACACGACCCTGCAGGACTTATACTCAAGGCTTTCACCGCAGCACTGACATACGCGTATTGTTTCGACATATGCAACCAGACTATGTCGGTGGAAGAGGATCTTTGTAATCGACCTTCGCGACCTATCCCGGCGGGTGTTCTCACTGTGGAAGGAGCTCGTCGAAGATGGGTTCTAGCGTGGCTTTTTGCGTCACCTGTCTTCTATGTCATCGGGGGACTAAAAGCTTCTCTGCATATGGCATATTTCCTAGCGTGGACCTTCATTTGTTACGTCTGGCCAAAACCGAATGACTGGCTATTTAAGAGTCTTTTCACCGCAGTCGGCAATTTCTTGCTTCTTCGGATCTTGAACGCTCTAATGGTCCGGCATGCCTCTCATAGCGAGATGAGCATAGGGCTTGACATATTGCATTGCATATGGCTACTCTTCACGATCCACGTCCAGGACTTCCATGACATCGAGGGTGATCGCAAAACCGGTCGAAGGACGCTACCAACTATTCTGCACCCCTTGACAATGTCGCGCGTACGCATATTCACTACAGCCGTGTTAGTTTCGACTTCCACTGCCGTAGCGACGTCTCAATATTGGGCATACTCTCACGAAATGGCATTATGTACCACTGTTTTCGCAGTGCTGCAATTGCTTGGTGGATGTGCCACTGGGATCCGAGTGTTACGCACGGAGACGGCGGACCAAGCAGAAAAGACATACAAACATTTCTATATGATGACTGCGCTGCTACTAGAAAGCTACTTTTCCATGGTCAATTATTCGATGGAAAGACGAGAGGCAAAATAATCAATATAAGCGGCGAGACAAATGTGATTTTGGCTTCTTCGCTATCTTCAGTTACTGCACTGAAATGGTACTCATCAGGCGCGAGAATTCTGCTAAAGTATGACATAATTTGGCATGCTGTCCCGAAGTATGTCTCGAGGCCCTTTGTCCCTTTGTAGGGATCGAATGGTCTGGTCTTGCCTTGAAGATCGACTTGTGAGGATTGAAAGTGACTAAGGGCGACTCCACAATAGTATGTTAGCATACAATTGGGTCTCTCAAAGCACAGCCTATAGGCGTCTTGCAATAGTGATTGTATCGCATCGATGATCGTACGAAGAATACTCTCACCCCCTAGTGGAGGGACGGCGATCGCTGTTCGAATTTCGTCTTTCCTGAGACTCTATATGTGCTAGGCGATGCCTGTCTCCCTGAGTCAAGGCGTTAAGGCAGGCACATGATCGTCAAAGCCGTTTACTCGATTTGCATCTTCAGCAGCATCACGTTATTCTTATTGGGTTTCGCCCTTCTGAGCGCAGTAAAAGTCATGCCTCTGGGATCTTGGTAGCTCCGAGCTCGCTCTCTCATCCTACTTTACTACTTCGAAATACTTTTGCCTGCTATTGGTCTTGAAGAATCGTTAGCAGGCACGGTCTGGAGTCCAGATCTTGTTCGTCGAATGGGTTTGTTTCGTGCGGACATCCACTCCACGTTTCTGCTGATTCACCCATCCGTGCAATTGCTTGCAGTGTTTTCGCATCAAACGCAGATCGCGACATACGTAAGAGCAGGCAATGCTCCTATCGTTCAATCCGTCGCATCTGGGTCCATCGAAGCAGACTAGAAGGATTGGGACAGGAGAATCGGTCAGTTTTGGGTATACGACGTCTTCGTGAACCTTCGCTAGAGTAGAGCAGCCTGCGACTGCAAGGGCACTATTACATACTGGCATACTACATATATGAGGATTTTGTGCTCATCGAATTTCGAGCAGGCGGTCGGAATCCATTATAGTAATAATTAATCCAAAAATATAGCAGCATTTGTTATGTCGCCTTGTATTTGTTTTCACTATCGAACACATTCTCGGGAAAACAGCAGGGGTAGCATCTGCACAGCACTGTGTTTATTCAAGCCAATGTGTTTTCTTGAACTACACTGCGTTTGATAACGTATCGGTATGCTCTCGTACATTCTGGTGTCTTTGACCTTTTGATGAAGGTATTCTTCCACCGTGTGCAGAAGAGCATTCCTTTTCATCTTCACACCAAGGAATACTCCAGCTATTCCAACTGCCAGTGATTAAAATTCATGTTCTGACTGGTGATGATGCGCGATGTGTATTTTTTGTAGGCCTTTGAGTAAGTGATTTCTGGATGCGTCGCACACCTCGGTTCAATTGTACCCTGACGATGTCATCTAGCATTGCCATATCTGTATCGGAGAACTCAGCACAAAGCTGCTGCCACTGGGTTTCTTTCGAAAGCCTGAGAAGTCGCTCTGCTAGGCGTTTCTTTTCCGTCTTTCGACCGACTCTTTGGATAATCGGCCATGACTTGATCAGCTCTGCGATCAAAGAATGCCAGCAGGAAAGTCGTCCAAGGATAGTGTCGACCTGGTCCAAAAGGTTTGCGGAAAGTCCTCGCAGGCCAGCTTCGTCATACCGGTCGACAAATGCTGGACTGAGACGCAGAGTTCGAATGAACGCTGTACAGTTGTTCGCAGTCATGAAGTTCCCGGCGTACATGAAGCCACCTCGTAAAGTGACAACGGCATGAATGCAACCACTGCTCAAGTATAGCGGGTTGTTTCAGCTTACGATCACGCACCGACCTCCTCCAAATTGATCGATAATGCGGCTCAGACGTTCTGGTCCTGGGGGTTCGTCATACAGAAGCTTTAGATTATGCTCGGTGGGAGGCCAGCAAACAAAAAGCTTCACCGTGTCATCCACAGGCATTGCCAGACTGGCCAGAAAGTGATCTGTTGTACATCAGCCGCAGTTATGCACGGATACTTTTCATTATTTGAGAATGAATACCAATATGGACGTCCGACCATGACCCTGCCAGACTTGCGAACATCTCAGCCTGTTGCGGCTGGTACAGAAAGTCTGGATCAACGTGGGCTCGATCTAAGGCGCCATCGAGCCATCCTGCTCATGTGCAAGGGGAGCAGAGGGTCTGGTGCACATCTCATTGGAAGAATTCTCCTGTCGCTGAGATGTGCTTGGGCAAACCATTAGCTCTTAACATTCAAATTATTTGCTGTGGATGTAATTTTATGTGATCATTTTGAATAAATTCAACGTTACTCGAGACCAACATCATTGGTCGGATCTTCGGTACGGGCCGCCCAGTCTTGAATCTCTAGAAAGTCTAAAACACGTCACCTGACTCATCGCGCTTGGATTTCGGACGGTTGATTGCCCGTCGCGCTAAAGTGCGGGTGAGGCCCATGAATGTCAACTCGCGAGGACGCGCGCGCAACACCCATTTCGCCTTCTCTTCACGCCAGAGACAAGGCGCTTGTACTTCTATTGAGGTTGCGGCCTCCCTCGGTGGCGCAAAGTCGTCTCAGTCACGCCATGTTCCATCCCTGGAGATTCGAGTATCTGAAGCGTACTGTATTTGTCAAGGAAGCAGCGTTGAAGTAGCATCTGTGAATTCTCTCTCACTGCGGTGATTTGTCCGTACACTCCTCCGCTACACCAGGCGACTTTTCCTAGCACAATGGCTGGTCGTAGCGCATCCGACTATGAAGACTTGCTCTCAAAGCTTGAAGAGGCACGGCAGGGGCAGAGGCGCGCGGAAGAACAACAGCGATAGGCGGAAGAACAACAGCGACGGGCAGAAGAAGAACGGCAACACGAAGCGGGACTGCGGCGACAGGCGGAAGAGCACAACCAGGAAACGACCTTTGGCGAATACATAGCCGCTTGTCACTCGCTACTCTGCGCCCCTTTACGAGTCGCATGCCCATCTCGGTCAACGAAAGGTAGCATTCCTGCGCCAACTGGAAAGTATTGCCTAACCAGATTTCGAGAATGGACCGATTTCGACGCCCGGCAAACCGAGATATACAGCATCGTACGCCGCTACCTGCAGCCAGATGGGCCAGACGCGCCGCGGCTGTTCTCTCCTGTGCTCGCTCTCCGAGACCTTGGACGAAGGCTGTGCTCGCGACCCCTCAGCAGCGAAAAGGATCTGGAAGGAGTTGAGCGTTACGGGAAGGACGACCACGTGCAAGATATCATCTCAGCGCTCTGCAAGAATCATGAAGCTTGTGAAGAGTTGCGACTTGGTAATGGCTTCCGCTTCGACAGTCACGCGAATGCTCTGGACGAAGAGGCTGCTGAAGCTCGGGAGAGAGACACAACGTCAGGGAGGATGCAACCCGATCAGTTCTGCGTCCACCGCATGGACGGTGATTCGAGCACCCTGTTGATGACTGTCGAGTACAAGCCACCGCACAAGTTGTCCACGGAGAATTTGTGCGCCGGCCTGCGACCCATGAATTTCTGGGAGAAGGTGGTCAATTCCGAGACCATCCCCACAGACAAGGCAGAAAAACTCTCATACAATGCGGCGCGGCTCACTGGGGCTGCACTCGTGCAGGAATATCATGTGATGATACAAGAAGGTCTAGTGTACTCGTGTCTGTCCACGGGGATAGCTCTCGTGTTCCTCTACGTGCCCGAAGACGAGCCGACTACGCTGTACTACCGTCTCTGCGTGCCGAACGAGGATGTACGGTCAGTGGGTGATGGAATCTCTCAGCATCCCGTTACTGCCGTTGCCAGGTTGCTGTGCCTCGGCCTGATGAGCTGCGCGACGTCTCTGCGGAGCAATGCATGGCGCAACAGGGTCAAAAATGTGGTACACGTTTGGGA
>MSJI02000088.1:0-20540 GCA_001931905.2 Cladosporium sp. IMV 00045
AGCGGACGAGCAATCTACGAGACGCCTGGAAGAGGCTGTCGTCTGCAACACGCCCAAACGATAATAATACTTGCTTGCAACATTTCTTGTTCTGGCCCAGGGAGCCCAGGGAGAGGTGTATTGCGCCAAGCAAAATCTCAAAAGTCCCCCAGTCATTCAGCACCCATTACTCCCAAAACCCGCCGAGAGAGAGAGGGCCAGCAACACACCGTTGCGTTGCGCGCCTTACCATCGCCGGCAGCAAATACCACACACTATTACCACCACTCCCCCAGATCAGACCCACGCTCCGTCACCACCGCCCTCTCTGCTGCTCGTGCCCGTACCGGTGTGGCAGCGGTTGATTTACATCCTCCTCCTCCACTTCTACAGACACACTATCACCGTACCACCACCACTCCCGACTTCAGCCTGCTCTGTTTCTACTTTCTGCCCTACTGCCCTGCCTTACTCATCTCCTCCACTCGGCCTCGCACTTACAAGTCACGATCCACCGCCCGGACTCGTGATCGTCGGTGCTGTCTGCGATCGCCGACCCAAAGCCACTCGAGCCACTGTCTCGCTTCCTCACCCGTCGCCCTGTGCGTTTCCTCTCAAGCTCTCACCCAAAACCCGCGCTGGGCTTGCCGCAGCCGTTATTGCGCACGTCTCCACGCGCTAAGCACACGCAAAGGCCTGCCGTACGCCGCGACCACCCATCCGCCGTCGACACCTCAGAGCTGCACCCGACTTTTGATAAGTGACTGCACAAACATCGTCGCCCGCCCACCGCGAGCCCTCTCCCCCCCCGCCGCTGCTGCCCTGCATCGCCGCCCCAGGCCCGCGCATACCTCGACGTCCGGACGTCGTCAGCGCCTGATGCTGTAGCAGGCGACCCAGCAGCGCACACCTCACCACGACATCGCCCTCAGCCATGGCGACCGGCAGTCCGTCGACTGCGCAGGCCATTGCTGGTGGGCCTAAACCTGCGCCCTCCTCCTCCCAGAGTGAAGCGGTGCAGTCCAAGAGGGATCTGGCTAGCTGGTGGAAGCAATTCAAGAGGAGCGACAAGAAGCCGCAGGAACAATCAGGTATGCGCGCACAAACACATCTCCCTCGCAATTTGTCGTTGCGCATGGCGTGCGGTTGCGCCCGCCTACTCGGCGGGTTGCATACCTTTGCGTCTAATGTTGAACATCGTTACTTGCGTACCTGCAGGATTTCATTCTAATCGAGACATAGCACCTGCGCCGGGCATATTCGGCATTCCTTTACACACCTCGATCCGCTACGCCAATGTCGCAATCTCCCTCTTCAACGACGAAGGACAAAGCTACATCTACGGCTATGTTCCAATCGTGGTAGCGAAATGCGGTGTCTTCTTGAAAGAGAAGGGTGAGTGACTATTTGCGACAAACGTTCTCGTTCAAGCTCTGACATCTATGTAGCTACTGACGTGGAGGGTATTTTCCGTCTTGCTGGCAGCGAGAAACGTATCAAGGAGCTCAAGATTGCCTTCGATTCTCCCGATCGGTATGGCAAGGGCCTCGACTGGACCGGATATACCGTACACGATGCTGCCAACATTTTGCGACGCTACTTCAACCAGCTGCCGGAACCTATCATTCCTCTTGAATTTTATGAGCGCTTCCGCGATCCTCTTAGAAATCACCAAGCTCAAGCTGTTGGCGCCATGGACGCACAAAGCCCTACGATTGGTGACTTCCACCACGATGCTGCCATTCGCATCTACCAGGCATTGATTACGGAACTGCCACCCTTGAACCGCCAGCTGCTCTTGTACATTCTGGATTTGCTTGCAGTCTTCGCGAGCAAGTCTGATTTGAACAAGATGACCACTCCGAACTTGGCTGCCATCTTCCAACCCGGACTGCTCTCGCACCCACAACACGACATGGCTCCGCAGGAATACCGTCTTTCCCAAGACGTCCTCATTTTCCTGATTGAGAACCAGGATAGCTTCCTCATCGGTATGCCTGGCACGGCCGCCGATCACGAGACTGTCAAGGAGGTGCAAGCTGGTGTTCCAAGCCCTAGCAAAGTTCCAGCCTCGCCTGTGACTCCTAGCAGGTCGAAGACTGTTGTCAACCGGTCGAGCTCGAATGCCAGCACGAACGCCGAAGGGAGGTGGAATAGCCTCAGGCGGAATGTTTCTGTGTCCAGCAAACACAGCAAGCGTTCTGAAGCTGGTCCAACACCTGTAACTCCGTCAATTGGAACTCCTGTAACTCCCGGTGGCAGTGTTCACCGCAGTAACACAGTACCTTCAAGGAGACCTGGAGGTGCTGCTCCATCCCCTCGCTTTCCCCGAGAGAAGACGTCCGATCCCTCAACGCCTAATCGATCATCCCCTGTGGCTCAGCCCGTTGACAGCACGAGGCAGGAGTCTCTGCAGAGCACCCCAGTGGCCTCAGTGGCTCCAAGTCTGCCCGTTGCGCCGCCTTCGATCATCTCTGCTTCTTCAAGCGAGGCCACTACACCTCTGGCCACCATTGGTAGCGATACATCTTCTGCGATCACACGCGATTTCCAGACTCCCAAGAAGGACACCACTCCACTGTTGGCACCTGCTCACGCCTCTCAGGGCCAGCAGACGGAGCGTCAAGGAAGCGGCACGCCTACTGGACCCTCCACCCATGGCTTCTTAAACATCTTCAAGCAATCGCCTTCTTCTGACGGTGAGGGTAGGAAGCCCAACAAGCTGCAGAAGAAGCGCATTCCGGGGTCCGCGTTGTCAAGCGCTCAGAGTTCGACTCATGATCTACGAGAGGATGAAGCGAACCATACACCAATCCCAGCGACTTTGCCAGGTCTTTCAGGCGTTCCAGCAGAAATCCCCGAACAAGCTGAACAGGCATACACTGGCGAGCAGTCTCACTACGCTACCGCGCAAACAACTCCCAGTCACACTACTCCTCAGCGAATGCCGACCGATGCGACCTTGAAGCCAACTCTTTCTCCAAGTCATTCATTCACTAGCCATACAGACGCAACGGACCAAAGCGATGCAGATATGGTTGGGGACGACATGCCTACGCCAGGCGCTGAACCCGAGAAAAAGGAACGAAGAAGACATCGCTGGAGATTTTCCCGCAGTCAAAACAAACTCGACCAGCCGACTTCTCCACCACCTCCCGGCGGACCTCTCGGAATGATGAGCCCCAAAGAACAGGCCATGTCTCGTTCCACCATCGGCAGTAGCAATGCCTCCGCTTCTCAGCCACGTCGGAGCTTCCAAGAAGCCACACCTCTGGGTAGTCAAGCCGTGGATCCGAACCACACGCCCACGCAAACGCCAGGCTCGCACGGCGGTGCAAATGACACTGGAGTCTTTTCGGACAGCGAGAGGGAGAGGAGGGGTCCCATGGGCTGGATCAGAGGCAAGATCCAGGAGAGGAAAGACCGCGATGCCGAGAAGAGAAACCAAACCCCCGAGCGAAACCAGTCTTCCGCCAACGGCAGGCAGGAGTTCAACACGCCTCCGCACATGGACTCCCTCCCAGAGCGACCGAGGGATATCAGCGGATCGAGCGGCGGCGTTGGCGGGTATGTGACCAGCGCGCCATTTTCGAGTGTGCCCACCGGAGGCGAAGTTGCAACTTCAACTGCGGCTCCCGCGCCTGTATCTGAGAAGCCGTCCGCTACCGCCGACTCTCCCGCCGCGCCAGCGCCAACGCCAGCGCAAGCGCAGACGCTGGTCTCGAACGAGACTTCAACACCGCAAGCATCCGCTGAGCCAACCTCGGTTTCTATCTCAGAAGCTCGCCCGCCCACCGCCCCATCCGATCCAGCCGTTCAAGACCGCGTCGACGCCGTGATGGGAGGCAAGTGAACGGATTGAATCTAGGAGACATAGCAGCGAGCACGAGATCGGAGGCAAGAGAGTGAGAGGAAGGGGCGAGGTGAGGACAAAAGTGAAGTTTGGTATCGGTAATAAAACAAAAACGGGAGACAGGAAGGTACGAAACGGACCTGGGATTATCGGAACATGGGATTGGAAGACGAGGCTGGACAAAAGAAAAAATGGAAACAAGAACAGAGGGAACTTCTCTCGCGCTGAGGGGCGACTCTGTTCTAACTTTTTTACTATTACTTTGCTATAATTATTTCTTTCTCACTTTCGTGGTATACTTTTCTCCTTCGAATTCTCAAAGGCATGTGTGAAGTAACCTTGCTCCGAGTCCATGGACTGCCCTCTTATTATTCGTTCATTTCTTCCCCTCTCTCCCAGTATCATCATTATCAAGCATCGTAGCAAGCCTCGTGGACGAAAACCGTAGGTGTTGACATGTGTAATGATCCATCACCAAGTCGTCTAATGAAGGAATTGATTACCTTAGGTATAACCATTCTCGGCATTTCTACTTCCTGGCATTGACATCGAAGCAGTAGGTAGATACATGTAGTGTACACTCCCCGAAGAGATAAGGACATGCCTGCACTATTAAATATCTCGGAATTCAACAGTTCAATGATATCCACATGCTCTGACTGTCAAGCTATCAAGCCCATTCCCTAACGATGTGCCGGTCGATCCGCAAAAGCAAGAGCATAGAGCTTGGCCGCGAGACTTGCAGTAGTAGGGTATGTATGGACTTCCGGTTTCTAAGGATAGAGAGAGCTCGTGCTGAGGCGATGATTGGTTGAAGCCGGCTTTTGCGGCTTTGCGAAGACTGGGCGTTGAACTTGTTTCATCGCTTTGGCAGAGAACGCAAATGATAGGATTTGGTTTCCTTTCGTCGGTTTTTGGTGAGGTGCTTATATGTCTACCGTGGGGAGATAATGGAAAGGGATATCTACACCCAATCCAACGTTTATCTTGTAACAAAACAGCTGCGCGGAGCTGTCTTTGCAAGGCACACTCACCCTCGGTACACAAATACCATCTGATCCGTGGGCTTCAATTCGCTGAGAGCTCTGCGGGGAGTTGCTATTCCAAGCAACTCCCGTGGCCGACGACACACACACGTCGGATATCTGCCTGCAGACAGCTCGCCACGCCTACTGATCGACGCGGCCGCGCTTTGCGTGCCTCGAACTTCTGAAACCGACACGGCCAGCGGCGGATGATTAATATCTTATATGCATACTTGCGTGTATATTGACCTATGACGATGGTTTGGTGTGCGGTGGAGCACTGCAGCACTGGAGCCCGTGACACGGACTCGACGGGCTGTGTAGAACTTGGAAGGGAAACCGTATCGAGCACATCTGGTTCCGCGGAGTGAGCTCAAAAACGGGTGCACAGATGGGCTGTTCACCGAAAATCAGGCAGACTCCCCTGCGCATGGCTTTGACGGTCAGGGAATCGCCACACACAGTCCACCCAGGGAACGTCATTATTGGGCTGGACTTTGCCGGCTTGTGTGAAACGGTGCGATCGGGAGAGCAGGCAAGCCACAACGAGATATAACGGTTTTCGCCATGTGCTGGACTTGAAGCAGCAGCGGTCATCCCATGGTTGAGCAACAGGCGTCGCAGAGGTCTGGACGATGGAGGGCAAATAGAGTTGCTGACAGAGAGGCGCATGCGCAGTTCCAGATGCCCTTCCTGATCGCCCGACGGGAAAAGTCTATACTGGTGCATCCGGGTGAGAGTAGTGAGAAGATCTTCAAGAGCCCAGTCGCACCTTGGCCGAGCGAGGCCACCCAGCAGGCCATGGGTAGAAGGCCGGGGCGGGCCTAGTGCACGATCTCTGGTCGCGCTGTTCGTGTTGCAGGAAAGCTTCCTGGCTTTGTGGTCCGCCATTACTCGAACTTCCCGCCCATGCCCTGCTACTTGCTGCAATCCTTCCAAGCCCTCATCGAGCTCGTCTTGTGCCTTGTCATCATCGCGTTCTTCATCTTCTCGCCTTCCTGTCCTTCTCCGTTTCATCTTGCACCAACCCACTATCGCTTCATCGACCTTCGCTATCTGGGGAAAAGTGAGAAAGAAGAACCGTTGGAGAAACGTCGTCCCCTCCACACGCACCAACGAATACTCAACCCTAAACCCACGCCCACCGAGACAAGGGCTGTTTGCAGGTTTTGGCCTGTCGCTTTTGGAATTGCACAGCGCTTCCCACAGCTTCCGGCAGTTTGGTAGGCGAACGACGAGATCAGCCGCCACCGCACTCGCCTATACGCCAACGTCCACGCCAATCCTCGTCTAAGGCCCGCCACCCGTCTGCGCTGTGCCGAGTAGAGAGAGATGTGAGTATTCGTCGTGTCCTTTCATGCCGCGTGATATCTTTCTATTCATGTATTCGCTGGCCTCGTCTGACGGACGCCTCATCTTCTCAATTCTCTTCCTGACACTGACGATGCAATAGATTTGCGACATTTCGTGAGCGTCGCACTCTCCCAGGAACTTCTTCTCAACCTTTCTCTTCTTCTGCTGCCTGGACGCAGCCCGGCTCGCGAGCACGATGCCTTCCTTGCGATCTTTACTACTTCTCGGCCTGCCATTGGCCTCAGCTGGCGTTGCCCGTGCAAGTGACTTCAATGACCTGGTCAACGAAGTGCCCAGCGAGTCTTTGCGGGCTGCTCTTGATAAGCTCCGTCCCAAGTACCGCGATGGCGTCTTCGAGGATCACCACAATGCCATGCAAGCCGTGCACAAGGACAACCCGGCATTAGCCACCAAGCTGGCCGAGATGGCACGCCAGGATTCGATCGTCAATGCAGAGCTGCGGAAACGACAGGACGATACTAGCAACACCACCACCAGCGCCATCGTCATTACCGACTCTTCAACTACCGCAGTCAGCATCACCACGGAGACGTCGTCCGAAGTCGAAGAGAGTACAACGCAAGGTCAGTCGTCTTCTACTGCTGCTCCCACCACATCCGAGGACGACGACGAGAGCACGACTTCACAAGGTGAGCCTTCTACGACTCCTACTCCTTCCGCCTCCGAGACAATCGCGCCCTCGACCTCCGAGCAAAGCAGCTCTGCCGAAGAGACCAGCAGCAGTCAGGACGAAAGCACGACCGGTCCCAGCACTACCCAAGAGCCGGAAAGCACTACAGGTCAGACATCACCCACGAGTTCCGCCACAGCCAGTGATGAGGAATCTTCTGAATCGAGTGCTGCTTCCCAAACCGCCGGCGAGACAACCCAAGACTCCTCGGAAGATAGCAGCACCGCGACATCCACAGCAGACTCCTCCATCGCTGAATCCTCTGGCTCCTCCGTGACGTCGAGTGCAGAGACCACGAGCGATGATCGGGAGTTGACTTCTTCAATAGGGTCGAGCGAGAACAGCGCTACCACCGTGCCCGTCACCACGACGGATGATTCTGGGAGCTCCCTGAAAACGTCTCTAGTAGCTTCCTCGACAACCGAGGCTTCTCAGCCGCCTCCTGTGACAACGACCGATGACGATTCTGGCAGCACGGTCGTCAGCACGCCGCCTGCCATTACCAGCGCTGTGGAGACTGGCAGCGATGACAATGATGACGACGAGAGCTCTTCCGCTGGTGGTACCCAAACCGGCGTTCTCGTTCCCGTCGTCGTGTCATCTACCGAGGATGGTGGCGATGTTGTGCCCGTGACCACTTCTGCCTTCATCACGTCCGCCAGCGAAAGCGTGGATGTCCCTGTCACGTCGACGGACGACAACGGCGACACTTTCACTACCTCGACTCGCGTCCCCGCCGCCGTCGTCACCTCAACAAATGACAACGGCGACGAAGTCACCACCACCTCACCGCTTGCCAGCGTTCAAGTCAACTCGGGCGGCAGCATCATCACCTCCGCCCCCGCGCCCGGCTCATCCTCATCCTCCGACGACGACAACGACAACGACAACGACTCCGAGAACAGCAGCAGCAGCGGCGGCGACGACAGCGACAACCTCACCACCACCGACGAATTCGGCAACTCCATCACCCTCTCCTCCGCCACGCCCGGCGCCGTCATCACCACCACCGACGGCCAAGGCCGCACGCTTGTCACGACCATCACGCCCAGCGGCGGCAGCGTGTCCGAGCTCGTCTTCAGAACCTCCACCCTACCCGATGGCGGCCGCCAGACCATCACCAGCTTCGAAGTCGTGGGCGCCAACAACGCCGCCGCCACCAATGCTGCTTCGGAAACGGCTGCTTCGACGAGCGGCGGTTCGAACCCAAGTTTGCAGGAGGGCAGCGCTGCGGCGTCTTTGTCTACGAACTACGTCCGTGAGATGGTCGCGCTTGTTGTGGGCGCGGTCGCTTTCGTGGCTTTCCTGTAAGCCATTGATGTGATCAGCACCGGCTGGCTCTCCGTGTCGCTGAGGGCATCTTATTTTCATCAACGAATTATACTGTTATTCATTGTTATTCATCTTAGCTTTTTCGAGTTTTTGTTGATACATATGCGACGCGAGTCACGGCTTTACGAAAATGAGGGCAAAGGAAAGGGGGAAATATCACGCTGGCGTTCGTTTTGAATTGTTTTCTCTGTGTGTTTCTGGTGTCGGTTCGTTTGCATGCATTGCGGTTCAAAAAAACATCGGGTGGGAATGGGAAGGAAAGGAACGAGATGTTCCTGCGTTAATCTCATATGGGGCTAGGAAGGGGAGCGCAAAGGCAATTATCCTTGCTGTATATATGAAAGGGGGTGTACGAATCTCATTCATTCTGACATTCATCTTCATTTAGTGTTGAAACTTGAGAGAAGACTTGTGGCATCTTTATCTGAGCATTCGACGGATCGAGCACAGTCCAACGTGGACGTTGCTACCCACGCCGATAGTAATGTTCGCATCAACGCATAGGCATTGCGAGTCGAACGTTAGACGTCAGATTCGACGGCGCAACACTTTCCAGGATCTCACGACGGCGTCAAATGCAATAAGCCAACGAAAGGTGACATCGTTTCAGGTCGTTATCAAAAGAAAAAGTCTTACTATCTACGGCTTCGATCGTGACTCATGCTCGGTCGATCTCAGGCCTTGTTCTCAACGACCACAACACCAGTATCGTCCTTCAGCTGGACCGCATCTGCATCGCTGTGCAATTGCTTCTCGGTCACAGCCGCCGCTTTGGCACCAAGGTCCTTATCCTCAAACAGGAACGTCAATTCTTCAAGGGTGCGGCCCGCTGTTTCGGGGAACAGGAACCACACAACGACGACTTCGAAAGCGATCCAACAAACATAGCTAGGAAAGGTTAGTATGCGCACGAAGATGTTGGAACGCTGGTCTTCACTTACGACAGCAGGTATTTCCACTCCGCTTCCTCCAATCCGATGGGGTTGACGAAAGTGTTGAAGAAGCCTGCACCACGGCCGAAGAGCTGGAAGAGTGCAATACCACGCGAACGCGTGGCGAAGGGTTAAAGCTCGACGAGGAAAGTGTATGTCAAGGCGTTGTAACCCATATTGTAACAAGGCGAGTAGGCGAACATCCAGAATATGACCAGGTTGCCCACAGCAACGCTCTGAGTCGCCAGGAAGCGCTCCTGTGTGATGGTCCAGCCGGTGTATACACAGAGGAGCGAAATCGTGCATGCCATGTACATGGTGCGGCGTTTGAATCGTTTCACTACCAAGGCGATGGCGACGCCGTTGACGAGGTTCCAGGCCGTGAGACCGACGTTCAGTCGGCCTTTGACGCTGGAGTCGGTGAAGCCGGCCTGGGTCAGGATCTTGTCGAGGTAGTACGAGATGAGCGTGTTGCCGGACCACTGTGTGAAAAGTCCCAACAGACTGCCAATAAGGAGACGGCGGCGCATACCGGCCGAGCGGAACATGTCTCCCCAAGATTGCTTGGAGGCTTCAAGCTCAAGACGGATGGTTTCTTCGATCTGTGCAATTTCGGCATTCACGATGGGGCTGTCCGGGTTGCCTTCTGCGTGGTATTTGATGAGGATGGCTCGCGCCTCTTCACGTCGGTCCTTGCTGATGAGGAAACGCGGGCTCTCTGGGATGAAAAAGATCAAGCTGACTTGCAGCAGAGACGGCGCAGCTTGAAGGAGGGATGGGATCCGCCATCCCCAGTTTCCTGCGATTTGTTGGGTTCCGAACGTGATACCAGCTGCGAGAAGAGCTCCGATCATGTATGAGGCGTTGAACAGCGAGGTCAGAATTGGACGCTCCTTTGGGTAACCGAGCTCGCCTAGAAGAGATGACCCGGCAATAATGCACATCGGGATTCCGAAGCCAAGTAACCAACGGGCTACCAAGTACATGGCCACGCCGTTGGAGGCACCTTGGATGATGGCACCGACAATCATGACTACGACTAGTCAGTGAATTGTCTACACATTAGAACCGAGCCCTGCAGTTTTACTTACTGGAGCTTCCAATCATAATTGCCCACCTTCTTCCAAGACGATCATTGATCAACGGAACGAATGGCAGCGAGCAGATCGCTCCAAGCGAGTATATGGCACCAATGATGCCCTGAAGAGCGCCAGAAGGATGGCCGAAGAATTCCTTCCATGCGTCCACGATTTGAGCACTGCAAGAAGAGTCATTGTCAGCTACACGAGTAAAACGGAGGAAATGAGCTCGTCGTACGCGTTGATCATCTGCGAGTCAAATCCAGAGGTGATTTCAATGCCCATACATGTCGGAAACAACATGAAATAGAGATACCGCAGATTCGGCTTCTTGTACCACGGCACGTGGTCGTTCTCAACGGCATGCGTGAGGACTGGGTCTGCTGCGCCAGCAGCGTGCTTGGCTCCTACTCCGGTGGCCATGTCGTGCAACGGTTAGTGTGTTTTGCTGCTGAATCAGACAAGTTCAGAAGCATGGCCGTCGTCGCCATACCAATGACTTTATATGAACCTCCCCTGCCGGCTCTTCGACCCGACAGCCATCTGCTCGACACGAGCTTCGTGAAACATGCAGCTTGGCTTCGGCGGGGTAAACGCACTGGCGTTGCTTGGAGACGGTGTTGTATGGTATACCAAGGCGGATAATTCATATGCTTCCTGGTCACTTGACTCGGCAGTGCTTTTGTGGAGGCGGCTAAATGCTAACGATGTACCGGGTTTAAAGTATACTTCCTGGGGCCCCAGAAAGGTTGGCTATTCTGCAACCGAGGCAGTTAGAGATCGTCTAGGTGGCTTTCTCGTATTGTTACCTCAGCGCGTTTCGTGTTGGTGGCATCCAAGGTGGCGGTCGCCCTGAGTTTCGTGGCGTAGTCCTACTATACAGCGAGTTCAGCTGCACGGCAAATGAACACTGCAACGGCGGATCGCTGTCCGAACCCCGAAAGAGGGAAGATTGACAGATTGGCTCGCATACACGTCGGTAAGTATATTGTCTGCGCGCAAGCGATAATCTAAACGAAACAACATTCAGGCGATATGATCATTCGACCAAAGAATCGATTAACAGCTCGGGGACGTAAATGCTAATGTTCCCGTGACCGTTCCTTAAGCATTCTCATTGAAGTCTTGATGTCCCACCAAGGATCGAGCCCTAATAGGGCTTCTTAAATGTCTTCCTTAAAGCCATCCTTCACCGGGAGTGACATGGGACCGGACTTCACCATCAATGTCATGACTTCGTACAGGACATCTGCGGCGGCCTGGAAGAAGTTAGTACCAGATACTGCAGCACTGACTCTTGAGTACATACCATGGTGGTCAGCTCGGCATTTGTGTCGTAGGCGGGAGCAACCTCGACAATGTCTGCACCAGCGAAGTTGATGCCTTCAAGGCCACGGATGATGGTACGGATCTCGCGAGTGCTGGATTCTAGGTAAGCTTCTCTTCACGCCAAAATTGGATTTTCCCGTGACCTACGACCATCCACCAGTCTCGGGTGTACCAGTTCCCTACAAAAACCATCAGCTCTGTTGTCGCATACGATCGCATTCAACCTACGGGAGCAAACGCCGGATCAATCGAATCGATGTCGATGGACAGGTAAACCGGGCTATTGTCACCTGGAGAGCATGTCAGACCTTCGACCTTTTATCGCGATATCGCAAGTCCACTCACCAACACGCTCGTGAATCTTCTTGATGATACCTTCAGTGCCAATCTCGTCGATAGCTCTTGCCTCGATGATCTCGAACCCAACATAACCATCGTTGTCATAATCGGACGGTCCACTCAAAGTGGTGCGAATACCCGCATGGATGTTGGTGTCATTCTTGAGAAGACCTTCCATGGCTGCGTGATAGAAGTATGTTCCGTGGTTGATGCTTGCAACCTTGGAGGGAGCACCACCGAAGACCTTGGGCTTCCAGGTATCGAGGTGAGAATCGAAGTGGATGACCGTGATGGGGCCGTAGGCACGGTTCAGGGAGCGCAGCAGAGGAAGGGTAATCGAGTGGTCGCCGCCCATGGTGATGACGCGAGGCAAGGTCCTGCCATGCTTGGACAGGCCGTCGGCTTCGGCATTGGTATGCGGGTCGCGCATGAGGACGCTGTTGTGGCCTTCTTCGATCTGCTGGATTGCCCACTTGGGGTCGTATCTAGTGGATTTTAGCATTGGAACAGATCGACGGCCGGACTTGACTTACGAGGTCACTGGGACATCACCACAGTCGATCACCTTCGCCCAGCTGTTGAATGGGTTGGCGGCAAGCGGGACGTTGTACCCTCCGCTGAAAGGCGAGACGATTAGCTGGCGCATCTCACATTTCGAAGTGAGACAACTTACTAAAGATTGAGGCGGCGACTTCCTTGCCTAATACCTTGGGGCCCGAAACGCGCACCGGGTCGGTAAGAAGTGCTGGTGTCATGCGGTGCACCCAGGAAAGCAATGTCGTATTTGACGTTGTCAGTCGCTAAGCAGGGTGAGTACTGAAGTCTGCCAAAGGTACTGATTCCAGAAAAGACAGAGTCCGCCTACGGAAGTCAGCCAATTCCAAAGATCTAGAGTTACAACAAATACCTGAGTACCACCGTCTCCCGGCAACGTGTTGTACCAGAGACCTTGGAGCGGTCCCTCAATGGGAGTCTGTTCGTGGTGAGCATGAGACCATGCTGAGCCAACGAGCGCGGCGGATGCGGCAATGAATTTCATCATGATGGAATAGATGAAGCTTGACGACTTGATACAGAGCTCCAATGGCGAGGGAACGAGAACCCTTTATTTGGATCGAGCATCTTTCTGGAATCCGTCACCGCGCCGTTCTGCGCAAACGATGACACGCTTTGTTTACTAAGTACCTAGAAACGAGGAAAAGCTCCAGAACGATGCGCCATGTCATCATTTGGCCGCATTGCTATCCGGCATACTAGCTTGCCTGGCGATAGGCGAGGAGATGGTCTGGAGATGCAGCTCTCGGGCTTGGAAGTGATGTCGACGACAGCTACTTGACAGCTCCACCTTCTGCTTGCAGAGATGATCGATCAGTGTTCTTCGCATCCGCGGGTCCCGAGTTTATCGTCGGTGTTCGTTGTTGTCGTCAAGTAAGAGATCAAAGATAAGAAGTTGGTCCACAGGCTTCATACGATATGCGGATGCGGATCTAACGATCGAGTGTTGTGTAGGAAGATAGGGACCACGAACTCCATGATCATGGAGACCATCACCCCACACCTTCGCATGCGCGGGCCCCGAATCCTTAGTCGATACACAATCGTTGTTGTTGGTCATCGCTGAAGAATAGGTCAAAGATAAGATGCCGGCGCACTAGACAAGGGTAGCTCCACGTGGCTGCAGATGCAGATCTGACGTACCGGCATTGAATTTTTGAGGGAATTATTTTGTTTATGGACGATCCGTACAAGCTGAGGTGGTTAATGTTTGCAAATGAAATTGTTCGAGTGCAGGGAAAAATTTCGCATTGAGAGTATGTATATGTGATTCTATGGCAATCGATCAAACCGCACTTTCCTCTATTTCCGGTCCATGATCCATTCGCTTGAATGCATTCTCGACCTGCTTGTTCCAGTTGCTGAAATAAACAATTGCCCATTCGGCAAACCCAACGAGGTATAGAGCAATGCATTGCCCAACCCATAGACCAGCCAGACCCCAGCCGTTGAAAGCCAACCAGACACCCAATGGCAAAGCACCAAAATAGTAGCTTACGAGATTTACCGCTGCTCCGACATGCTGGCGACCCATGCCTCGTAGAGATCCACCACAGCTTCCATTGAGGCCATCTGCGATCTGGAAGAGGGCCACGTACGGTAATACCTCCGCAGTCAGGCGGACAACTTGATCGTCGTCATTGAAGATTCGCCCAAAGTGGTCTCGCGTGCCCATCAAGACTGCTAGAACAAGTGCGCCCAAGAACATTGAGAGCCATGCTGCTGTATTTGCAGCTCGCTTCGCCCCGATTGGGTCGCGAGCACCCAAAAGGTTCCCAACTCTTGCACTGGCAGAGACGCCTAGTCCAAAAGGTATAGTGTTGAGGACTTGGTCTGCAGTCATGATACAAGATTGCGCTGCCAGAGAGAGGGATCCCAGGTTTCCAGCAGCAATGGCCACAATCTCAAACGCCCACCATTCAGTCCCAACATGCACCACACCAAGTGCCGCGATGCGAGCAAATGTCCCAATGTTCTCCATCGACTTCTTGTCCCATCCGCCCCAACATTCCCAGCCACTTACAAAGCGCGTGTAAGCCAACAAGAGGAAGAAGCTCAGCCAGTAGGAAATGCCAGTCGCCAAAGGCGCTCCGAGAAGTCCCATGTCGAACGTGTAGATAAACAAGAAATTCAGCCCTGCGTTGATGGGCGATGTGATGAGCAGAACGTAAGTTCCAGGTCTCATGATCCCTTGTGCCTGGAGATACTTCTTCAAGCATTCGAAGAAGATGTATCCAAGCCCACCAGGAAGTAGGACCTGAAGAAATCTTGCACCGTCACGCGCGATGAACTCTTCCTGACCGAGAGCTCGAAAGACAGGACCAGCAAGAAGCCAAAGAATGGCCACTGGTACATAGAAAAGACTTAGAACCAGGAACGCCCTCTGCAGGATGATGCCTAGATCATGCTTGTTCTTTCCTCCAGTGAAAGATGCACTGGCAAGTGTATCAATCGCAGTAGTGCCGCCCATGCCTATGAGCCATGCTGTACACATGGCCCACATGTAGCAGAAGGCGGAAACAGCGAGCGCTTCAGGCCCCAGACGACCAACGATCAGCACGGAGATCGTTTGCAGCGAATTTTGCAAAGTATAGGCCAAAATCACCGGAATGGATCCCTTGAACAGGATCCAGAACTCGTGTGCGACGAGCCAGGTCTCTGTCTTTCCACCTGTACCAGAAATGTAGGCTTCATCCGTGGTGGGATCATTGAGTATTTCTGAGGTCAAAAGCGAGGTGCGTTCGTCCGCTGTTTCGTGTCGGTTGTCGGTCCTGTTCGTGCCGCCTCGAAGGAGGCTTGATAGCCACGACATAACGCCATCCTGCTCTTTCTGCTTCAAGTTCATTTCTGAAATGATTCGGCGAAAAGTGATTTGTGAATCTTGACCATAAAAGCGATGGACTTGCCTTGTTCTTCAGTATCCTGCCATGAAGAGGGCCCACCAATTGTTCGAACTATCACTGCAGCCCGCCGGCCACAAAGCCCTTCGCGCAACAATGGCGTAAGCTCCATTACCTAAATGAAGGCGAAGGCGACTTTCACAACGAGTATGCACCCTTATCTATCGTAAGAGGTCATTCTTGAAGGTTACATTCTTCGGGGTCCGAAAAATCCGAACTGTTGACGTGAAAAACTGCCTACCTCTTGCAGCTGGCCGCTGCCCGACGGGTGAAGTGGGCATCGAGAGCGTATACGCATTGCGATAGGCCTGCGGGTCTTCATGCATCCTTATCGTCAAGCTGTTCGAATTACTAGGATGAGTAGACGTGCGGTCTTCGGTCTAAGCGGCTACACGGTGGAGACGCCAATGCACGGTCCACGAGAAGCATGTGCGTGGGGAGAGTTTCGGGTATCGTAACCATTGGTCTCTTCACGACAGTGGAAATAATGCATGGCTCGAACGATCGAAAAGGTCGAAAGACTGCCCTACTACTAGGTGTGGTCCAATCAAACGAAGTGGGCTCGTGGTAGCTATCTCGGCGAGGAGAACTTCTCCTCGCCGCACGTCAACCATGTGATTGGTCTTCGGCGACAAAGAGAAAAGGCCATAGACTATTGAACCCGAGTCAAGGCTTGAGATTTTTTGTTTGGGCTGCATTGAGGCTACTGTCGATCGTTTGGTCATAGCGACCGCTTCGGGCGTATCGATTAATTGTGAACACCTTCCTCAGGAATTGAGAGCACCAGATCGAGTCTGACATCGACCCGGTCTTGACTTTCTTTGACGTGGCCGTCAAACGTATCTGGCATCGTTGCATGTGTTAGATCGCCACCCTGCAGACATAATGGAGGCCCCCAAGCGATCACGCCTCGTGGCGGCTGAAGACCAGCATCGTCCCCCCGAGCAAAATCTCTTATCGGCGCCAATGAGACGACGAGGAGACAGCTATGCTCGATAGATTGTAGCCACACCAGCTACCGACGAACATATGGAGATCGATGCATGTCTGATCCCATGTGCATGGAAGCTATCTGACGACGCAATCAATCGCTCAGTTGCGGCAGATTTAATGTTGTTTTAGTCACTATCACTGGACAGCTCGTGGCTGCCCTTGTTCGAGACAAGCCCTGTATGGCGTCTTTTGGATCAGCTTGCATATGCGCGTTTTTATATTTTTCTGTGATATCACCTTTCTTTCTTGGTGTTTCTGTACTGTCTTTGAGTCTTCAATTGGAGCACCGCAATCATGGAACTATCGTCATCCCAAGAAAAGAAGGTCTCGTTCGATGCACCGCGCAAAGACCCAATTGCCACGCCTGGTACTGTTCAAGACATCGCAGACAGGCGCACTTCAATTGTTAGCAAAGAGGGGGAAATCATAAATGCTTCTGGACACCGCGATCAGCTCCAACGACAATATGGCCTCCTCTCGATCTGTGGACTGGCCCTTAACATCAACTCAGCCTGGATCGTCTTCGGTGGCTCATTGACAATCTCCGTTCTCAATGGTGGACCTCCCGGAATTCTGTACGAGTTTATCGTCGCTGTGGTTTTCTACAGCTTCATCGCTGCTTCGATCGCAGAGCTCGCCTCCAGCATGCCTTCTTCAGGTGGCGTATACCACTGGGCATCAGTCACCCCGGGAGTGAATTGGGGTCGCAGCATCGGTTTCTTCTGTGGAGCACTCAATTTCTTTGGTTGGATTTTTGACATGGCCTCGGTCATCTCCATCCCAGCCAACGTTACGGCCCAGTTGTATGCGATCTACAATCCAGAGTTCGTGTTCGAGCCGTGGCACTCATATGTCGCTTTTGTCCTCATCACCTGGATCTGTACGGTATTCGTCATTTTCGGCAACAAATTGATCTCCTATTTGCAATACGTCGGCATGTCCCTGATCATCTTCGGTGGCTTGGTCACCATTATTGTGGTGGCTGCTATGCCAACACAGCATGCAAGCAACTCTTTTGTTTGGAGAGACTTCCAGAATGAAACGGGATGGAACAATGGTGTCTGCTTCTTAGCCGGTGTTCTCAATGGCGCTTTCGCGATCGGTAATGCAAGGTGATCTTTAAAGCGGCAGAATCAAGTGCTGACCAGTCTGATCAGGTACACCCGATGCGGTCACGCATATGGCTGAAGGTAGGTCATCGCGTTGAATTGAATATTGCCGAAAGCATGATGCTGACTTCGATCCAGAGCTCCCAAATCCGAGGGTTGACCTACCCAAAGCTGTTCTGGCTCAGATTGGTCTTGGTTTCTTGACCGCGCTTTGCTACGCCATCACGATTCTGTATGGTATCAGCGACTTGGATGCCGTCGTCAACAGCGACGGTTCTTTCCCGCTCGCCGAAGTCTACAGACAGGCCACTGGAAGCGATGCCGCCACGTTCGGCTTGCTGTTCATCGTTCTGCTGAACATGCTGGTCTGTAATATTACCACGATCACCATGGTCGGACGCCTCTTCTGGGTGCTTGCAAGAGACAATGCCACGCCATTTTCAGGTCTGTTCTCGCAGGTCAACGAAGGCTTGTCTTGCCCGATTCCAGCGACCATCTTGTGTGCAGTACTGTGCACTGCTGTTGGTGCCATCCAGCTTGGCTCAGCTACTGCGTTCAACAGCTTGGTCGGCTCGTTCATCATTCTCACAACTGGGAGCTACCTCCTTGCAATACTGCCACACCTCCTCACCGGCCGTAAAAACGCCCCAAAAGGTCCTTTCTGGATGGGAGACTTCGGCTTCGTGGTTAATGGAGCAGCCTGCCTCTTGATCGTGTTCTTCAATGTCTTCTTTTGCTTCCCCTACGCCTACCCTGTGGACCCAATATCAGCGATGAACTGTGAGTATGACTGTCTCAAATATCAGGCTGAATAACACTGACAGCTTCCAGGGAATTCTGTGATTCTTGTCGGAGTCTGTGTGCTCACCGCGATCTGGTGGGTTATTCATTCGAGGAAACATTACGATGGGCCAAAACTTGCCTCAGTTTATCATTAAAGTGCTTAATGAATGGACGTTGAAATGATTTCTTGGATTTGTTAGCAGGGACGTCTTCTTTTCACTATGACTTAAAGTGTGTGCATCTGTAAAAGACTCCATGAACGCTTCTCGAAATCAATACCTAATGTTGTACGAGTGTAGCTTGGTAGTCTGCCGACATGCCATTGGAGACAGCTCCGTCTTGTCTTCGGTAGAGTCGCGCTGTCAAGAAAGTGTAATTATGATGCTGGAGCCGTGAATGGGGTTCTTTGGCCCGTGCGAGGGCTGGTTCGATCGGCAGGTATGTCTCGCATGCCGCGTGGTTGCGCAGCCATTCCTGGGTTCTAAGGTATCATGGTGATCTTGTATCGAACTTCCTATTGCTGAACATATCCTGAGAACAACTTCTTTGCTCCCTTTGCAGTTCCTGCCCAGACAGCCCACCAATCTTGACCAGGGACCCCGCTGCCTCACGTCATACGACTGCATCCTCCTCTCGCCATGTCATACGGCTCATAGCAGCATGTCCAATCCTTTCTCGCGCCGAAAATCCACATCCTCTCTAGGGAATGTCGATGATCTTTTCGAGAAGCTCAAACATCACGATCCGGAGTGGCTCTATGCGACGCTCAGTGAGCGCTGGAACAATCATCATGGCCAGAGTCACGGACCGACCCACGATACCCATGGACAAGGACAGGAAGACGAGAGTGTCGATGCATTGCCGCGCCGGCCTTTGCTTGACCGGCTGAAAAGGAGGAGCCAACATTCGCATGAAAATACTACAAAACCGATATGGACGTTTGATGTTACAAGCTCGAAGCTGCCGCGCGATTTAGTAGTGTCCGACCATGTGGCCTTCGTCCGAGGCCACGACTGGACGTCCACTGAACTGGGACCAATGTCTTCCTGGTCGCTGGAGTTGCGGCGCCTGGTCAACATGTGTCTGGTAGACCCGAGACCAGCAGCTGTCTGGTGGACCGAAAGTAGGAACATGATATACAATGAAGGATATGCAACAATATTGGGAAACCGGCATCCTCGCGCCCTTGGGCAGTCGCTCGAGCAAGCGTGGCCTGAGCTTGTCGGCAGTTTTGGTGAACATTTCAACCGGTGCGAGGAGACCGGAAAGTCGAATAGCGGAGACAACGCGTTTTACATCACCGAGCGGAATGGGTATTGTGAGGAGCTCTGGGCATCGTGGGCAATCATGCCTGTATCTGCGGAGCATGGAGGTACTGGATTCTATAACGTTGTGTTCGAGACCACGAAACAAGTCATGACCGAGCGGAGAATGTCCACGCTTGTGCTCCTCGGGCGGTGTACGTCCGCCGCGAGAGACACCCGAGACTTCTGGAAGCAAGCTGTGCGAGGCTTAGACCCAAATCATTACGACGTACCTTTTGCGGTTCTGTATGCAGCTGCTAGCCCAGATACAGCAATGCATCACCCAAGTGGGCTAAGCGAACAATGGGAGGCCACTTCCCAGACGTCCAGGTCACTCTCAGACAAATCTTCAAACTTTGGCAACAAGCAGTGGACTTTGGAAGGCATGTTGGGTCTGCCATCAAATTGCGGCGGCTTGCCTTCGCGGATAGACACTGACACAGCACTCGAGACTTTTACCCCATTGCTCAAACAAGCTCTTACTTCTGGGAAGATCACGCTCCTGAAAACGGAAGACAACACCTTTCCTAAGGGTCTCCGCGGTGTCGCCAAATCGCGCGCTTTCGGCGACGATTGTACTGCAGCTGTCTTGTGTCCGATAGGGCCCACCAATCGAGAGAACCCACTGGGCTTCATGCTGATTGGCATCAATCCCCGTCATGCGTACGATGATGATTATCACACTTTCATCAAAATACTCTCGCGGCAGATGGCGACTTCGATCGCCTCCGTGGTGCTGGCAGAAGAAGAGTTGAAGCGCTCCAAGAAAGCCGCGGAATTGGCGGCAGAAGACCGTATTAGGCTGTCCGAGCAATTGGAGGTGACCAAACAGCAGGTCAGAGACAATGAAGTTCGCTTCCAGAAAATGACGGAATTAGCACCGATGGGAATGTTCCACTTCGACGAGTTGGGCAACGTGTTATATGCGAACGAAACCTGGTTTGAACTGACCCAGCATCCGCGCGATGCATTCTATCCTCTGTC
>MSJI02000089.1:0-15825 GCA_001931905.2 Cladosporium sp. IMV 00045
CCTGGACGGCCGCCATGTTGGAAGAGACAGAGGAGTAGTGACGGACGACTGGTGGCAGAGACAAGGAGCGCAAACCGCGCAGAGGCGGCTTCGGAATGAGTATGGACAACGTGGTGGGGTCACGTGGAGGGGTAGAGTGAATTAAAGAGAGGAAGTGCCTGTACTATGACTCTATTTCGGCGGCGGGACGCTGTTCTTCGCTGGGGAAAAAGTTAAGGCGCAAGCATCAAAGCCGACCACCGACTGCTTGATCAACCTCCGATGCCTGCACAGACCATGTCTGAGGAGGACGTAGGTCATGTTTCTTGAATTAATTACATCCTCATAAACCATCTCGTCTCGACATCCTTCCTGTCTGGGCTATCTTGGAGTTCGCCCATACACACCAGCTTGTCGACCAACCATGCTGCCCACTCTCGCGCGCCGGGCAGGCATGAACCCATTCGCCGCGCCCAAACCTCCAGCCGTCAATGTGCCGCCCTTCTTCCCCTACACCTGGGAGACCAACCCATACCGATGCAAGCGCACATGGCCGCCAGACTTCACCATGCTGTCGCAGAAACACCAGTTCAGACTCGAGAGGCGCTACAGAAGACGCGCGAAGCTGGCCTACGCCAGACCCAATTGGCATAAGATGGTCAAGCTCGCGCAATGGGGTAGCATTCTGTTTGTTGCAACTTACGGCATTCTGTTCATGGAGTTGACCGATGGAAACACGCCTTTCAGTGGAGTGAGTCAACCATGCCGCCCGAATGTGGACATCTTACGCTAATTTCACTCAAGATCCGCGCTTGGTATAAGGAGCAGATGGGCAGCATTTCCGGCGCCCGATCTGGCGACACTGTCGACGACAACAGTCCGACCGCTGCCACTCAAAAGCCTTGAGAGTTCCCAGATGGCAGAACAGAATCATACACGAATTACGACGAACTGCGCCGGCACCATTGATGTAAGGAGAGCGGCTTGAAAGGTCTACATAATGGAGTCAGTCGGCCAAGAATGTAAAACACATGGAGCAGAGGATCCGTCGACTTTTCACGACATCACACTCCACTCGACACGCTGCTCGAGCCTCTCTGGAGACCAATTGGAACAACCCTATCATGGCCTACATCTTCCTACTCCTGCGGTCTGGCGGCACAGATGCCGGTGCGATTGGCTACTTGATGCTCATCGGCTCGACTGAGCAATTCAGACTCCTCAGCGTGAGTATATGCAGGGATGGGAAGAAAGGAAGGGGAATCAACACAATCGGATTTCTCCAAGCGGAAACTCCAATGTACATTAGACGCAAGAGGTCTGCCAGCAGGGTGGATCTACTTTGTAATATACCTCACGTTTACCACCGAGCATTGCTCCAAACTTATGATTTCGTGACAGCCTGTCTTCTGGGCTGCTCATGTTGGCTTGCTGTGCCTCCTCGTGTCATGAGACGCCTTGTTCACGAACGAGCACGCTCAAGATGCTCGTCGCCTTGACACGTAGCTCGTCTTTGCTGTCGGAATGGCCTCCCAACCGCCGACGGAATGCACTGGCAAAAGTCGGCTTGTCTACCGCTTCTTGCAGTGCATCCATGTCCATGTGGCGGCGGCCACTGCTCTTTCTGACCACATCCGCCCGCCCATAATCTGTCTGGCGCTTCAAGGCTTGTCCACAGTTTACTCAACCGAAGGCTTTCCTTCGAATCCAGCCTCTTGCCCATATGGATCACAATCTTCCAAACGAACCCTCACCACTTCACCTACCTGCCCACATCCCCTGCCTAGCCGAATTGACCGGTCTCTTCGCAACCTTGCCCTGCGCCTTCACGCCCTCAACGACCTTCTCCCTCCCCGTCTCCACCACTACGCCTCCCACGATCATCTCTCCTAACACGGCATGCAGTGTCTCGAAGTTGAAGATCAGATCAAGCTCGCAGACGTCTTCGAACAGGTAGTCCAGACTTTCGACGAAGACGTGGATGAGGTCGAGGAGCGCGAGCGGCGATTCGGTAGAGGTCGAGATCACGATGAAGTAGAGCGTGGCATAGTGTCGGTAGGTCACGAGGGAGGGCGCGTCGTTGGACTCAATCGGTTGGGATGTGCTGGGTGCGAGGAGCGGTGGGAGGGGAAGGAAATTGCAGCTGCTGCTGGGTCGCGCGGAGACGAGCGTGAAGATCTCGGAGATCAGGCGTTGTTGTACGGCGGTGTCCTGGAGGTGGGGTGTTGGTTGATTTGCGTTTTGTGTTGTGTTGCTCATGGCATGCTTGGGCTTACCAGTTGGGTGTAGAATTTGGTCAGCCGGGGCTGGCCGTTGTTGTTGAAGACGAGGACTGCGTTGATCATTGTCGCTTTGTTTATGAGGCTCCTAGTGCTCGTATCGTCATAACATCGTTAGGAAGAGTTAAGTGGAGGAGTGAAAGTGGAAGTGTTGCAAGATGTCACTCACAATCGTGAAGTTCAGCCGCCGACCCAAGTCCCGCGGTCTGGTGGGCTGTGTTTGGCCAGTGCCGCGGTCTGGCTGCGCGCATGCTTCGCTTTGAGAACCACAACATTCGGTAAATACAGATAGCCATCATCTTCGCCTACCCTCCATCAGCGACTATTTGACGTTATATGCGGGAGATGATACGAGAGATGTGAAGCGTCACAATGGCCAGGCTGGCACCCGACGTGACCTCCCGAATCCAGAATCTGCTCGAAGATGGCAATCAATCCTACAACGCCACCGCCCATGATCTCCAACTGAATAGGCGCACAATTGCACGCATTCACCGCTGCCTCAAACTCTTCAATACGCCATATCCACCGTCGTGCGTGGTCAAAGGGCGGCCGCGAGCGCTTACGATGGCGCAGGGGGATGTAAGTGACGGTGTATTGCTGCATCCGGCTTTTGCTGATGTAGACAGTTCGTTGTTGCCTATCTCGATGATCGACCGACTGCATACTTCGATGAGTGGCTCTCGCCATGTACGACCAGTTTGACATCCGCGTCCACGATACAACGGTTAGTCGAATACTTCAGAAGCACTGTTGGGTGCGCGAAGAGGCAAAGCAAAACGCCCTCGAAGCCAGCGCCACGCTTCGAGAGACGTATCTCACCAAGGTGGCGAGATATCCTACGGATCGCCTAGTCTTTCTAGACGAGAGCGCATGGAACGAAAGAACAGGCTACCGCAAGCGTGGGTGGTCCCCCGCAGGCGCAGATTGCAAAGCCCTGCTATCAACGAAGTGGTACGAACGGTGGAGCATCCTGCCGGCGCTCATGACAAACGGCTACTTACTAAATCCTCTGATCCTGCAGCTTGGCCTCAACCAACAGAGCTTCAACTGGTTTGTGGTGAATCGGGTGCTTCCTCACCTCCATCCAGGCATAGTGATTGTCCTCGGCAATGCGCCGTTCCACCACGATCCGTTGTTCAAAGCGGCTGTCGAGGCAGCTGGCCACCAACTGCTTTATCTACCGCCTTACTCTATGGATTTAAATCCGATCGAGCGGGCGTTCAAAATGCTCAAAGCCTGGCTAAAAAAGAATATGGCTATGGCGACGGTGTTCAGGGATCTTGCGTCATATTTGGCGTACGCCATGCAGGGTGTAATTGGCAATGTTGATGAGCATTTTCGCGAGAGTGGATATAGATAGCGATTTGATGTTTCATCCTTCAAGAGAGCTCACCCTTATCTAGCACACTGCTGAAGTCGTAGGAGCACAGGCTCCTTGGGCGACTGAGGTCACGAAGGAAGTGCCTTCTAGCAGCATGCATCGTTCAGGCTCTATTGGCGGCTAAGAGACACTTTTGTTGGGGGTTCGAGGCTGCTGGCAGTGAACCAAGCATGTCGGATCGAATAGAGTACAAGCCGGATCTGTCGAATATCAGTTCCGTTCTTCCGGAGGCTTCAACAATTCGCTTTGTCGTTTTCTACGGGCCAGGCAGTCGGGACGCGAGCGGTGAGACCAGCCATCTTTGGATGTACACAAGATAATGAGGTCAAATAGGTAATCTACACATTCGCTGGACGAAATATAATTCATGATAGTGTATTGCCCCTCCTTCTGTGAACTGGAGTCCAAGGGAAAGCCCCACTGTTCTCGACCGCAAGCTGACACTACACTTGTTGAAGCGGTAAAAAGGTTGCGTCTTGATGGCAACGACGAACACTTTTATCCTCGCATCTGCACTCGAAAGGAGGGGCATGGTCTGTTTGAACTCACATGTTCCATCACAGGCACATTTGGCCATGACGAGTATTTTACGGTGTGACGAGATGGTCTAGTACTGTTTAATGACTTATCCTATGAAACAGGGACCGAAAAGCCGCTCAACGGTCGAAGCGTGAGTTGTCACATATAATAACGAGCTTATCTAGAGATCTGAGACCTCATCGAAAATCATACAGCTGGGTATATGCGGCTGGACGCCGCATCGTCGGACCCATTATGTGTGACACTTCACCGCTCTGTATATGTTTCGGTCTTTGCGAAGAAACAACCAAGTTCCTGGACACCGAAAAGCATTGATCCTCAGGTGACCCGGAGACCAGGACCTTGGAACCAAAATACCGTTCGGCCGTACAGCAGTCTTTGGTACGGCGTTGGTCTAACCAATTGAGGTGAAGGCATCTGGTATCCCCAGAAGCGTGTTCGCATAAGATATTTGCCGCATTCATCGGATGGATGCTATACCACCGAGTGCTGGTCTCACTAATCTCATCAGGGGTCATGCGTCTTATAAAAGCCCCCTACTAGGCGAACGAGGAAGCAGCTGATCGATCCATTCCGATCCCACACTACTCATTCTCTTATCAAAAGACACGCGATGATTCACAAGATCGAATCAAGTATTCTTTCTCGTAGAGAATTAGCAAATAAAACTCAAGCACCTCACAAATACAAGAAAGAGCAGAAGGACGCGTACATAACATCGCCAGATGCTAGAGCTTTCGCCCAAACATACCGCAAAGCCGGCGAATGGATCAAGCAATCCGGTATTTTAGGAACTCTCGTAATGCACATGCGACGAAAACTGACATTTACTAGGGATCACTGCGGAGGATGTTGCAGGGTTGACTGACAAGTTCTGGGCCTTTTATATGGATGGTAGGAGATTCAACCAATTCGTGGTGAAAACAAAACACTAACACTGATGCATTAGGCAGTTGCGTGACCGAGCCTGCCGCAACAATTCTCGTCAGCATACATTGGAACCTATGTATGGGTACCATCGCACCGCACAGGGAGAATCAGCCTCACTTACAGTTATTGCTTGAGGAGCTGGAGGACTTTCGGGTATGCGGCCAGTTCATGCTTACTGAGGTCGGCCATGGCCTTGATGCACGCAACATTGAGACCACTGCGACTCTATCACCGGACGGCACCTCATTCGATCTGCATTCTCCCTCGCCTACTGCAGCGAAGTCGATGCCTCCCACCACTCCACTTGGCGGTGTACCCAAAGTAGCTGTCGTCTTCGCACAGCTAATGATTAATAACGAATCGCAAGGCGCTCGAGCCTTTATTGTACACTTGACCGACGGGGAGAAGATGTGCCAGGGAGTGGATGCCACCCTGCTTCCTCAAAGGCCAGGAAGCCAGCCAATTGATCATGCTGTCACAACCTTCACTCATGTTACCCTGGATAGGAACTGCCTGCTTGGACCTATCTGTGGCCCCGGCGACAGAAGGCAAAGCTTGATCGAGCAGATCCACCGCGTCAGTGTTGGAGGCCTGTCACTAAGCCTGTGCAACATACCTGCGCTGAAGGCATCGGCCTATCTGGCAACCGCATTCAGCAACCAAAGGAAGGTCGTCAGCCCTGTCACGA
The DNA here is from genome assembly GCA_001931905.2 of Cladosporium sp. IMV 00045. Classification (NCBI taxonomy): domain Eukaryota; kingdom Fungi; phylum Ascomycota; class Dothideomycetes; order Cladosporiales; family Cladosporiaceae; genus Cladosporium; species Cladosporium sp. IMV 00045. The sequence continues at coordinate 5,801 of MSJI02000089.1, forward strand.
AGCAGCGCATACCGATCATTTCCTTCCCGACCCAGTACGGCCCGATTATCTCCACCGTAGCACTGGCAGCTGTAATGGACACAGCTGGAAGAACATCCGTTGCGACTTTCCAAGTGCGAGGTATTCCAGAACCACTCAGACATGCTCTTGTCTGCATCTTCAAAGCGACAGCTACCTATGCTAGTCAGCGACACATGACCGAGCTCACCGATCGCTGTGGCTGGAGAGGCTTGTACGCTTTCAACAAGATCAGCGAGATGCAGCTGGCGCTCAAAGGCAATTCTATTGCGGAAGGAGATGTGATGGTGTTGTGCATAAGTGAGTTGAGCTGTTCTTTTAGATCAAAGGATTGTACTGACGTATCTAGGGCTGGCTTCGGAGTTGATACAAGGCAAATACGACCTGCCATCTTCGAGCAACCCTGATTCACTGCTAGCAAGGAGAGAGCAAGGCCTTTTTGAAGAACTACGCAACTTTCTCATTAATGAAAGCAACGAGACGACCAGCCACCGATCCGATTTGTTCGCTCAGAATGTCACGCCTCGTGCCACTGAATTGGTCATTGCCATTGGTCATCGTTTCGCCTACGACAGTGCGGTCGACACCGGTATTGTTCGCCAAGAGCTGATCGACGTCTGGGAGGCCGATTGCATTCTCCGAGATGCTGCGTGGTACGTTGAGCACGCTGGTTTGACAGGCCGCGAGATTCAACAGAAGCGGACGTCCGCCGTCGAAAGAGTGAGGCCCTATTTTCAAACGATTGTTGACGAGTTCGATATGGAGAAGCACTTTTGCTCTACTCCGCTCGTGTCTGAGCAGCACTGGGATGATCTTCTTGGGAAGCTTCCAACATTCACGTATGGCACTCAGCTTGACGGCTGGTGAGCAAGTCGAAGGGATAATGCTCCTCGCTTTCTTTCAGCTTGCAAAGGTCGGGAATTGACCAGACCTGATTCTGGCAACAGGTTTTCATTTTGCTCTGCCTTGGATTCCATATAGATGATTAATGATCGATGCCTGAATAGCACTTCAAATTAGTAAATCTATGCAACTGCTTCCACGCTCAGTAATGTTACTGATGCAAATTTTCATGTGAGGTAAAGCTCTGCAATGGCGGCGCAGATACCAGGCGACAGAAATTCAAGTTATGGTCACACCCAGGCAGCACATTATCACTGGACTGAAGTCAAAATCGTACGGAGAAATCGCAATAGACATTAATCGGCCTGTAATACGTTCGAAGGAATACACGTGCTGCTGACTCACGGTAGAGATGCGTTCTTTCCAGCGGAGAAAGAGAAATGTCGTGGTTTAGAACAATTTAATAGCATTCGTTATAAAGGTTCAGAGACTGTGGAGATCGTATCCAATACTACATGTGGTCTCGCCGTATGGGCCGCGTAAAGCCTTCCAATAATCAATTGAGCAAGACCATAGATCATCCGCAACAAGGAGTCAATCTCTCAAGTAATTCTTACTCGACATGTTTGGCCATGGCAAGAATGAGGCTGTCGAAACGCCCGGCTAGGTCCTTGCGCAAAACACCAAGATACTCCTCAGGGAGTGGAGATCCCTCTGCACTCCAGTTGAAGCGAGTCTTCCCCCCCTCGAGCGGTTCCAGTGCGGTCGTACCAAAGGCTACCATATCAGGGTAGTCCGGCCTCCGGACCTGGAATGACATGGAGTGGTTGTCGGCATCCACTGCAGTCATCTCCTCCGAGAAAACATATCTCTCGCCCTTCTGAGGTCCATCCGGGTACTCGTAATTGAAGGTACGAACGCTTCCAATGCCGAAGCCAGTGACCTTCAAACTGAGGCAGCCCGGGTACCAGGTCTTCTCAGCGCCGAACCCAGCAATGAGACCCCAAACCTCCTCAATTGGGGCGTTGATGTCACGGGTGACCGTGATGTAGTGGATAGAATCTTGGTTGGACATCTTAGTCTAGACTCGATCGTTAGCGTAGTCAGTCTTGTATGGAGAGGTTGCCATTACCAGTCTTGCTATGTCGCGCAGAACTCTTCGGATATGTTGTTCTAGTTGGATTGCTTGCAAGATAGTAGTGGTTGGTGATAGTTGTCTTTCCAATGACTTGCGAGGACTTGGTATTTATGTACGAGCTCCCTGGCGAGTCATCTACTACTGAGTGCAGCCATAGCTTAGTAAAGCAAGATGCAGTCTAGTCAATGAGAACTTTTGCAGTGACAGCAGCGCCTGTTGGATGGGATGCCGGAAAGTCAAGACATCGAGCCCACCGGAGTTAATCGAGTGAGCAATATCTCCTTTCAGGCTTACAAAATATTGAAAACTATTCTTGCGCATGATGAACGCCAGCATTGGCAAAACTTTAGTCGTTTGAAATTATACCAGCCAAGAAATTTCTGCGTTTTCAATCGGGCTTTCGGGGACGGAAAAGCCGATGGAGTTAGAATTGACTTTCTTGCTCACTCCACTGTCCTTGATACTCGAGCACCATTCGTCTGCTGCCATCGCCTGATGTCTTGTCGTCGACGGAGAACGGCGTTAAGATAACTCTGGAGGGATCGCTAACTTACACATCAAATCCACTCGGTGGAACACTGCCTCCCTAGATGGCGTAACTTACATATTGACTTTATCAACCAAACATGTGATCTCAGAACGACTTTGCCACACCGCTCACACAGATTGACATACTTATCATCACACATTCATCCAAGATGCTCGTTCTTGTTATCGGAGTCACTGGAAATGTCGGGCAACACCTCATCGAAAGCCTCATCTCTCGTGGCCATCAGGTCCGCGGTGTCGGCAGAAGCTCTTCGAAGTTGAGCAAGACTCAATATGATCGACTCGAAAGTTTCGTCGAGATCAAAGCATACTATGATATCGACTCTCTCGAAAAAGCATGCCATGGGGTGGACGGAATCATCAATGCCTACACTGGAACACCGGAAATGCTCTTGGACGCTCAACTGATCCTTTTGGAAGCCGCTGAACGCGCCGGCGTGCAACGGTTTGTTGCGTCTACTTGGAACTACGACTGGCGTAAGGTTAAGCTGGGACAACATGAGAGCTACGACCCAAACATTTTGTTCCACAACCATGTCGAGCTTAGGTCCTCGATAAAACTAATCTACATCTTTTCGGGTGTGCTCGCTGAGGTACTATTCTCTGTGCCTGGTCACTGTGTCTTTTCCCCGAAGAACAACGGTGTTTGGAATCCCGTGAAAAAGAGCATGGAAGTCTGGGGCACGGGGAAAGAGACATGGCACTGGACTACCGAAAGAGATGCTGCTGATTTTGCTGGTCCCATCATCTCAAAGGAAGATGCGGCCGAGGGAGGTTTCTGGTCAATCTGTTCTGGTGAACATACTCTCGAGGAGATCGCCAAGATCTACGAAAAGGTACGAAAAGGTGAAGGGCCGTCCTGTGCGTATCAATAAGAGAGGGACTGTTGAAGAACTGAGAGAAAAGGCTCTGTCGGCGAGAAAATCCGGCACTCGAAGGCACGTTTACGAATACATCGGCTGGTTCTATCAACTGTTCACAGTAGACAGGACTTGGATACTGGAGAGCCTGGACAATGACCGCCTTGATACTCAAGTCACTAGTCTGGAGAGCTTTCTCAGGACTAATGATGCGATTTGAGAGTCCCTTACGTTTCGATAGGATAGTTGACACTCGTAAGATGAACAGAAAGTTTGGATGTTTTACCATGTAAGATTGCAGCCTCCTTTCTCAGAAGTTGATTAATAAGGCACACCAAGGTTCACGCGGACTATGCAAGCTTCAGAATTGGTTTAAATAGCTTTCCTCTCTTGATTAGATGCACGAGACTCATGCACGGAGAGTCGCAAGGTATCAACGCTCATTTATGAATGATTCCCTTCACAGACACTTGATAGCTCGACAATCGGCTGGAATTCGTCCCTTCCTTTTATAATCATTCTAGAGTGTCTTGGACGAAAGGCTTCAAGAACCCTTCGATGACGGATTGGTTGCGCCAGTCTGACCAGTTGTGGTTTAGCAATCCTGTTGCGTGTTGTCAGCATACTCGAAACCAATCATCGTGGCTCGTGTTGACCACTCACCCCATGGCTCCTCAAAATCTTGAATGCCCGATCTGATGTAGTAGCTTCCTCCGAGAGCCCACTGCATCCAGCCACCAGGACCTCCAGGCTGATTTGTAACGATTGAGTCGATGCATGAAGCGTATGGTTTGGTGTAACTTCCATCGGTTTGATCAAAACCAAACTCAGTCAGTACGGTTGGTCCGTGGTTGGGACACGACGTATCGGAAAGATTCATTGCACAGTAAGCATTCTCGTACATTCCAGGGCGCATTTCGTCGCATGAGCTGGCGTCATTCTGGTAGTTGTGAACCTCATACGCGATCTTCTCTTGGAAGGCGTACGATGATGGCGTGAACGTGACGTCGTTCCAAGTCTGATTCTGGATGAAGTAGGTATTGTCCAGATCGTAGTTGAGGCCAGAAAAGAAAATCAATGTGTCCGAGTTGTTGCCGTGCACTGCATCCGCGGCGGGAATCATATAATCCATCCAAGTGTTCCACGTGTACGGCAGAGTGTTGTCGCTAGCTGGCTCTCGCAGCTCATTACGAAGTCCTATGGATGCGAAACCTGTCCATGATTGTGCCTACACGGTGTTAGACCTGGCAGGATCATTAGATGACCTATGCCTACTCACATGTTCAGCCATGTAGCCTAGACCTCTGATCCACTTAGCGGGATCGAAGTGTGTATCTGAAGGACATCAGCAATCGCAATACGTTGAGCTCGTTCTTCGTATTTTGACCTCCAAACCATGCATTCCCGTCGTCCGCCCCACAGCACCACTGTGCTTTGGAAACGTGGTTGTCAAGGTGGATCCAAATCTCTTGCTTTGCAAGCTCTTCGGCGACTGCATCGAACACCTAATCAATAATCAGCATGCATATCAGAAAGTCCAGCGTTTGAGAATGTCTAGCAAACCTCGAGTCGCGTAGTCTCGGCAGTGAATCCAGGATTATGCGTCAAAATCTGACTCAACACTGATGTGGCGTTTTGTTGTCCAAGAGCTTTCACTAAGGTTGCCTCAAGTGTTTGGTCCGGGCTGCCACTGAAGATATCATCTATCATCTCGATAGCGAATGTAAGCCGCACAACGTTCATATCGAGACTCTTGATGAGCCGAACAATGTTGGTAATAGAGTTGTACTGCAAACCCTCGGGCAACATGGCGTCTGCTGCACCCGGCCAGTTGACTCCAGCGTACACGACCTTGGAGCCGGAAGCTGAGACGATGTCCCGCCCAGAGGCCTTGAAAGGTAGGTCCGGCCATGCAGCACGAGTTGCCAGATTTGTGGGTGCAGGTGCTGCATCAGAACCTTGGAACACCGCTGGCAGTAATGCTGCTGCTTCGAGAAGTTGGAGAGGCTTCATTTTCGTGTGATCTGGGTTGCAAGAATGATCTGGAAAACTAATTCGCCCTGAGTGCAAAACTTGTGTGACCTTCAGGTCCCTACATATACCTTGACTCCACGTTAAGCCACCACTGGTCAAGTGACAATCAGCATCTGTAGCGATTCACCCTGAAAAGAGGAGTCGCTGCATGGCTAACGTTACATGCACATAACAGAACTTGACGCATGGCACAGGACTCTTGGACGATTGATGGAATAACATTGCCTAGTTCACTCTTCCAAAAGATCGACATCTTGTCCATCTCTAAGCAGGTAGCGTTACATGCGGACAGGAAAACGAGTAACCAACCAGGGCATTCCTTGTCTTGTTTTTGACTTCAAACGCAGGTGGAGGACCGGATGAATTATCCTAGCGATGTGGAGGCAGTTTGCCGACGCAACAACAGTTTGACCTCGGCTGACCGCAGACGCTGTGCTGCTACTTGGTTACAAAAGTAAATCAGGCGAACACGACTTTCTGGACTCTTGAGTATAGAGACGAACACATGAGAGGTTTCGCATATTCACTTGGATCGATGGCATTGACTAACATATCGATTTTCGGCTCCATCGCGCAGCAAGACACCGCGCCGAGAACCCAAAAATGATCAAGTGCACCTTGAATTACGACATCGCTCATTCTGCGATGAAGAAAGTCAAAAACCGTTGTGCGTGCAGTGATTTCGAAGAGAACATTCACCGTTCCGTAAGTCAAAAGAAGAAGTTTCAGCCAGCCAGCAATCAACCACTGGGCTTTGTCCACAAGGTGTCCGGTAAGTCTGACGAAGCCACCAGACGCGGCGCACAAGACCGCCGACCCGGCAATGTCGTTGTTGACAAGGATTAGGAAGCAATTGTAGATCAGGTATGCGAGGAAATGAGAACCAGAGCCACCATGTGTGAGTTAAGTGCTGATGCTGACCGAGAACGCCGTCCCGATACCGCCGTCCCGATACCGCCGTCAATAGCAATCGACAGGACCTATCGATTGCCTAGACGACGATGAAGTTAGTGGGAGCTCTCAGCCACCTCTTCGCTTTCGTGATGATGGTTTCGTGGACATCAAAGTCGGGGACGCCTTTGCCGCTGAGGTGAAGGATGTATTGCTTCTCTTGTGCATGAAACGTTTTATTCGTTGAAACAGCGGAAAATCATCTGAAGCAGGTATTCCTGGGACAGTCATCCTCAGTCGGTCGGGGTGGGAAGTACCAAAGTATGACGGATCTTGCCCTGAAGATTCTAATATGGTTTTACGGAAGTCTACGCAAACTCATCTTATCGAAGCGTATCTTCTCTCTACGTAAACCTTCCTGATACGGAATCCTATTGAGCTTGCATTCATATCGGGATCATCTATGCGCAGTAATCAACATGACCCAGCTCTCCAGTCCAGGGGTAATGAACGACATCTACGAGTCGCCTTAGGTTATCAGGATGTAGGACAATCCTCACAACATCCGCAGCCCACCGAATGTGGTCTTCAGCCGACTCCCGAAACTTTGCGTAGCGCATCTGTAATTCTTTCCTCTTCAGTGTGACGGAAGGACCGTCTTGCCCAAGAGTACCATAGGACTCCAACGCCTTCAGGAGTTTTTCGTAAGCACCGTTGTGGGTGGACTGGTAATTGCAGGGCGGGCTTTCGCTGCTCGCCTGTGAGCCGTGCGAGGTCTCAAAGACCTTGTGACCAGAGCTCATCAGCATCCAGCTGCAAAAGCACACGATCAGCAAGGCAAATATCTTGCCGCGCTGGATCATAATCGCAGAGCCTCCAATGCACTTGGATAAGAGGCCGTCCAGATACTGACAAAGGCAGCCTCGAACACCTCGGAGAACGACGTTCTACCGGGGGTTTCTCCATGTATCGCCGCGGAAGTCAATCGAATCATTGATGAGAACGGTGGTGTCCACGAGGTGACTGTACTCCTCGGCAGTCATCACCTCACCAGTAGCCATCGAGGCGTTGACGATGCCAACTGTCATTCTAAGATCGATGTGTCGGTGAACATTCATCCCTGTCATTCGGCTGCCGTAAATCCCTTTGGGGCGTCGAGACAACGCATGATCCCGCCAGTAGCTGATGATTCTGAAGTGGATTGTTTGGGCGACCAGGTGATCGAATTGCCAGTCAGTCATCACCTCGCCATAGACACAGAGCTTCAGGAATGCAAAGGCTGCGGCACCAAGCTTTAAGAGCGACAAGAGGCAAGATTCAGACGCTGCGTCGCAATAGTCGCCAATGAGAATATCGTTCACTGGGTCTGCAATAGCCATTTGGATTCCAGGGTCGACAAGAGAAGCGCCGCTAGCTACAGCGAAAAAATGCTTAATCTACACTCAGTCGGATCTTCTCGTGTGTAGGAAAGAGCGCAGCATAAGCTTGCTCGTCCAGATCAAGCTCCGCGTTTGGCTTGCGGTCAGGAGACTTGACTTCAGGCCAGCCACGCTCGCCTTGACGTGATTGACAAGACGAGGATGTCGGGTTCATGTCGGCGTGACAGAGTGCTAATTCCTCCATCGCTGCGGAAAGACCTTTGCGTGAAAAAAATGTTGAGCTGTTCCACTCCTCTTCTTTGGCGCTCACGATCTCTCCCTCGGCTATCATGCGCTCGATCGCCTTGCATCCACACGACTTGAGAGCAGCCGAGTTAAGAGTACTGCCCACTGGGAACAGGCCGAGGCAGTCGCATTTGACTCGTGCATCGTAAGTCTCGGACAGGACATCGCATTCGTCGCAAGACGGTGGCACTTTGCCGCCAAGGTGAACGACACGAGCTCTTGCCGCCGTTTTAAAGCAAGCGACAATCCGGTTCATGCGATGAACGCATGCCGCCGAGATCGGATCCGGCTCGCTGAGTCATTGTGCGCGCCTTCTTTCTTGATGATAGCCAAGCATTCGTCAGGCGGTGCTGTTGATGGTTCAATAGTCAGCCATGCTTCACATCAAGCGTGATAGTGAGCAAGTTTGTTGGTGGTAAAGGTATTGTTCAGAGCGCCCATGGTGTGGTTGTGTTCGAAGAATACCGTGCAGAGCGTCGCAAGTCCATGGTCCTGGTCTCCCAGATATAATCCGATTAGAGTGGAGTCGCTGACAGGATCTACCGCCGATCGCTTTTTGGATCCCACTCGAAGCCCACTAGGATCTGTCCGGTCGTAAGCGACGTGCCAGAAGATGCATCAAAGGACATGGTCATGCATGCCAATCACATGGATCCGACAGCGGCGCTTGTTCATTTGGCGGTGAGTGCGCAGGGTCTTAGCGGGAAAAGAGAGAAACCTCGCCAAGCGACGATCGCGAATCCTTTCTCAACACCTGGTGTGAACTCCAATAAGAGAGGGCAAACGGCCTTTATCAGGTCGAATGCCAGCATTTTAACTTCCAGTGCGAGGGCAAGATCTTGAACGCGCCATTGGTCGATATGGGTAGATGCTTGGAGGGCGTATGAAGGCCTGTGTCTGGCGCCTTTCCTCCGGCGCACCTTGATACGCATCATAGTCAGCGGCAAGGCTCATTGACAAGGAAAAACTACGACCTGCCACGCTCTCATGTTTGCGGCGTTAGGCCGCGGCGCCGCATGCCGTAGGGAAATCGAAATTAGAAATTGTGTGCGATGTATTAAACCGTGGCCCTATACCAGGTAAAGTTTGCCTGAGTTTGATACGGTCAGTCTGGTGGATAAAGCATGAGCCATGCGGCGGATACTGCCATGAGCCTCGAGACGACACTTGACCCAAAGAGACGAATGCATGTGAAGCCTGCTAGTTATAATAAGTTAATGCTTGCTCCAAGGATTTGCGTCGAGCCGTCGGTGAACCCTGACTTCTTAGCGGAACTTTGAGATCTGACGGACTCCCTTCGGAAGAATAATGCATGATGCTCGATGGACTACGCACGTAAGAGTTGTTCAGGTCGAACGAGAAGATCCTGCATGATACCACACGCTCTATGATTGCTGTTGTCGTGCAAACAAAGAGTTATGCTTTCCGTTCAATTATGATTGGTATCCAAAAAGCGATGACCTTCTTGCAGGAAGACATCGATGTGAGTCGGGCTTGAGGAAGCATCTAATGCGGCCACGCAAGATTTCCTGTCGATTCTTGTGAGCGCATGAACTTTCGCATCGTGGGTACTTCAAGGGTCTATACAAGGAGTCGGCCAGAGCAATGCTGGTTTTGACAGATTTAATTGCCGCGCTTAATGCACCCGACGCGGAGTCCTTTGTTGGCGTCTGGGAGGACTCTAGAGATCTCATCTCAACCAATGCGACATCAAGTGACAACTTCCTGCTCGCTTGTGATCGCGTGACAACTTTTTTATAGGTTTTTTCATGCTGCAAAGCTTCCCGAGTGGCACTGATCACATCCGCGAGAGCCTCACGTGAAGTGGCATACTTGCATAGGCCCACGCGATGTACATATGTATGCAGCTCTTTCGCCGCGAGGGCTGATTGCAGTTGAGGGCGGAGGCGGCTCTCGTATGAACCTCGGCTGGTAAGACACGGCTACATTCGCTGAGGGCTCGCACTGCTACTGGTCCTGGGCACGGATACAGCTGAGAGTAATGCCATACGACCGGGGGGCGGGGGG
>MSJI02000090.1:0-23208 GCA_001931905.2 Cladosporium sp. IMV 00045
AAGCTTACCGTGACGGGCGTAGAGGCCGTGCTCCTCGTCAGCGCGGAGGCCGACGCGGCCGTGCTCGACGTCGTTGCGGGTGAGGGTGAGCTTCTCCTTCTGGAGACCCATGGTGCCGAGGAACTCGACGGCCTCGGTCCACTCGAGAGCCTTGCGCTTCTCAGACCAGTTGTGCTCCTCGGCCATCAGGTCGATGATCTTGGGCAGAGTCTCAAGAGTGGCCTGGGCGTTCAGGAAGGAGAGACGAGTGCGGCGGGCGATGGCGTCGACTGCGGTCTCGGCGTACTCGTGACGGCATGCGTAGCGGATCTCGCCGTCAACGTAGGGGTAGAGAGGAGCCAGACGCTCACCGCGAACGGGGAAGCCCTTCTCGGTGGGGGCGCAGAGAGCAGCGACGGTCCAGGCGCGGTCACCGTAAGACTCGGTCAGGTGCTTGGCGACCTCAGTTTCAATGCCGTAGTGCTGGATCAGGTTGATGAAGAGAGTGTTGGAGAAACCGTGAGCGCCGACAAGCTTGAGCTTGTGAGTAGGGCAAGAGCCGTCGAGCTTGACGTGCTCCATGAAGCCCTCGACACCGCTGACGAGCGGCGGGCTGGAGATACCCTGCGGCTTGAGGTTGAAGTGCTTGATCGCCTCGTCGACGGCTTCCTCGGCCATCTGGCGGTAGGTAGTCCACTTGCCACCAGAGATGGTGAGAAGACCGGAGTCGGAGACAGTGACGAGGTGGTTACGGACGAGACCCTGGGAGTCGCTCTTGTTGGGGTCGCGGACAAGGGGACGGATACCAGACCAGGCGGCAAGGACATCACCGCGGCGGACGTTAATCTCAGGTGCGAGGTAGCCCTGGACCTCGTTGAGGATCCAGTTGATCTCGTTCTCAGAAGGAGTCGGGTTGTGCTCAACCTTGCAAGGGGAGTCGGTGGTACCGGCGATGGTGTTGCCCTGCCACGGGAGGAAGAAGATAACACGGCCGTCAGAAGTGTTGGGGTCGATCAGACCCATGTCACGGGGAGCGTAGTAACCAGGGAGGATAACGTGAGTACCGGAAGAGGGAGCAACAATCTCCTTGGTGTTCTGGTCGTCGAGCTTGCGGATAGAGTCGGTGAAAGGACCGGTGGCGTTGATGATACCCTTGGCCTTGATGTTGAAGGTGTCCTCAGTCTTGCCGTCGCGGCCCGGGACCAGATCCTTAACAGTAGCACCGCAGAGCTGGCCGTTGGCATCCTTCTGGAGCTCGGTGACTTCGCAGTGGTTGACAACAGTGGCGCCGTAGAGAGCAGCAGTACCAGCGAGAGACATGTTCATGCGGGAGTCGTTGTGAGCACCGTCGTAGTAGACCAGAGCGCCGAAAAGGCCCTCCTTCTTGAGCATGGGGAATGCATCAAGGGCCTTGCTGCGGGTCAAGAAGTAGGAGCTCTCAATGTTCTCAGAGCCAGCGAGGAAATCGTAGAACTTGGTGCCGGCCCAGAAGTAGGGCGCTTGCCACCACTTCTGAACGGGAATCATGATCGGGAGCCAGGACGAAAGATGAGGAGCGGTATCCAAGAAGTAGCGACGCTCGCGGAGAGCCTCCACGACGAGCGCGTACTGGTTGTAGTCGAGTTGCCAGACAGCCTTTTCCAAATAACGAACACCACCGTGCACCAGCTTGGTGCTCTTCGAAGAAGTACCGGAAGCGAAATCATCTCTTTCAACCATTGCGACCTTCAGACCTCTGCTGGCGGCGTCGAGCGCGACACCAGCACCAGTGGCGCCACCACCGATGACAAGCAGATCGTAGGGGTCCTCGTTTTTGACATCCTGAGAGCTGGTTACAGCCTCTTTAACCTTGTTCTTAGCAGCCTTGAAAGCGTCGGTGATCACACCGGCGCTGGCCTTGAGGTCGGCGATTTGCTCCTCACGCGACTTGATGCGCGGGAACGCAGGAGGGCGGAAGATGCCACCCTCGCCGTAGGTGGGCGGGGGAACCTGTGCGGACTCGAGACCGGGGACGTCGCGGGGACGGTAGACAAAGTAGAGGCCAGCACCGGCGACAACGGAGCCACCGGCGGCGTAGCCGAGGCCACGCAAGATGCGTCCAGACGCACGTCCAGAAGCCATGGGGAGGGGGAGGGAGAGTGGTGGTGGTGGTGGTGGTGGTAGAGAAGACGAAGAGAGGTTGGCCAGAGGCTCACAAAAGGCACATTGGGTCGCCCAGCTGGGTCAAAGCGCAGAGGGTGTCGGGTCCACTGTAGTCGACTGGTATGATGTCGATCCTGCGTGATCTCGCACTCATACACGCCTCCGTAGTGGAGGAGCTGCTTAATCCTCGGGGAGGTTGAGATCGAAGATTAAGATGGGTCGCCGTTGAACAGTGCTCTATCTGCCCGCTAGCCGCGATTCCAGTAGTTGGTAGTACCGCTGCTAGGAAGGACACCATACAAGAACTACTTTTGATCGATATCACTTGGACCTTTGGAAGGCCGACGGCATCCGGGGACGTGGATTGTACAGACAGTTCTTTGGCGCCCTTTCGTTGGCGGCAATACTTAATTCCGCTGGAGCGCCACCCGAATTGCTTAATCCCTTTCAATCAATCCGCTCAGCCCTACTCACCCTCTTTCCCTCTCCTCCAGTCTCTCTCTTCCCCCAAATTCCGTTGGTGCTTCTCCTCCGGCCTCTCCGCCTCCTTCCCCCAATCACCACCATCACCCACGGTCCCAACGATTGCGCATACTCACACGGCTCTTTTCCTTCGCCACCCGCACTCCCATTCCATCGAATGCCTCGTCAACACCCTCGCACGTGATGCCACAAATATTTGAGATACTCGCAAAGCGGCTTGCATGCTCGGTTCGCTTCTGATGATAATATTCAGTCTCACACCGCCAAATCACCACGTGCCCTCAGTCGTGGACAAGTGTACCACCTCCCGTGCTATCTGACAAACGACACGCGTGTACGATATTAATATCGTTGGCCCGACCACGAAAAAAAGTGCAATGCCACACGAGACTCCTTCCGCTTGGCTTGCTGTGATGATGCCAGAAACCGAGCGAGGGCTCCACCACAAATCTTGAAATTTTGGCACAGCTGGCACGAACCAAATCGCTCCTTGTGTATTCGTGACGTGGCTGGCACATCCCAGACGATACTTGATACACGATACCGCTGCCATCACATCGCTACCACGCAGACTTCAATCGGCCCTTTCTCTCCATACTTACCTTGTCGACTTGTGTCACTACTCCAGTTCATCATCAATTGCCTTCGCCTCCCCAGCTCCACTCGCCTTTAGTGGCCATTGCAATTATTGTGGCGACGGCGGTGCCCCACGGGGGTGAAATAAAAATATCATCTCACACCAAGGGCAAGATGCCCTGTTCACGCCAGCTGGAAATCCGTTGAGTTGACAATTTCCAAACATATATTTTCCTGTCCGCCTGACCTCTGGGGAGCCTCCACAGGCCTGCTCGAGACCATGTCTTGGCCATCCCTGTTTCGCGGAGGGCAGTGGAGAACTCCAGATGCCTGAGACCTGGAACGAGCAACGTTCTTCTCTCCCTCTCCCTTTCAAGTTCTCTCTCGCTCTCGCGAAAATCCTGCTCCGCCTTACTCATGCAGCCGCGAATCCGGATTCTGAACTATTGAATTGCACGGTTCAAGTGCGAACGACTCACTCCATCCAAGCGAAGTTTCGTGTTCGCACGCCGGGGCTTGCACTGATAGCAACGGTGAGCATCAAAGAATTTGATTTCCATTTCCTGGTCGTTATGAAAAAGTACACCATCTCCCTTTTCACCACATCGCATGTTTCATCAACGAGTAGTATATCCACCATTGGCAAAGATGGTCTGCCCGGTAATCCATCTCCCTGAAGTGCACAAGAACTTGACAATTGGCGCGATGTCCTGAACTTCCGTCAAACGGCCTCCCATGCCCTGGCTCTTATGGAACGCGACTGCCTCATCTGATTCTTGCGGGTAGAAGAAGGCTGTAAAAAAAGGATGGTCAGCCAAACGGACAACCTCCATGCTGTAATGCGAGAAACAGGCGACGACTCACGAGTGTCCATCGGGCCCGGCCCAATCGCATTCACACTGACGCCACGAGCAGACAGCTCCTTCGCAACGCCGCGCGTGAAGTGCTCAACAGGCGCCTTAGACCCGGCGTACGAAGTGTAGAAACCAGTGAAAGCAGCCAGCAAAGCAGTGACGATGGTAATGATCTTGCCGCCGTCTTGGACGTGCTTCGCGCCCTCTTTCATGATGAGGAAAGCGGACTTGGAGTTGACACTTGTAAGCGTAGTGTTGTCAGTAAGAAGAACAGTCAAACACGCCACTTTGAAAGCTTGATCAAGTTAGGGTAAGCACTCACGCGAACATAGTATCATACTCCTTCTCCTCAATCTCCACAATCGGCTTCTTCAACACCATCCCAATCGTATTCACAACAATATTCACCTTCCCATGCTGCGCGACAGCATCGGCGAAGAGCTTCTCGACGGCGGCACCTGTGGTCAAATCGCCCACGTGCACGCTGACTTTGACGCCGGCGTGCTTCTTCTGCAGCTCGTCTGCCAATTTGAGAGTCTCGTCCTTGCTCTTGGGCGAGTTGTAGTGCAGAGCGAGACTGGCTCCTTCGGCCACGAGATCGCGGGCGATGGCGGCGCCGAGGTTCTTGCCGCCGCCGGTGATGAGGGCTGTTTGGCCTTGGAGGGACATTGTTGTCTTGTTCTGAGTGATAAGGGTTTGGTCGGGGGCTTGGTGTTTGTGTATAGGTGAGAGGTGTGTTGGCTACGACTATCTACGGACAGGTTGGGCCTTTAAGTATTCATTTCACGACGGCATGAGTGATCTCTATCTCCTACTTCCGAGCTCTTGATTCCAACAGAGCGGTAGCATGTATGAGCTTCCAAAGCTGTGGGATGGAAACAGATCGGGAGGGTGTCATGCCTAATCTAGAATCCAAACCACCGCGAAGGGACAATGCAGCTTGCGAGGGTGATCATCATGTGAGCGAGGGTGGGCATAATTGCTGAGTATATGAGAGCAAAATCGGCACACTATTCTTACACAGCTAGACAAAATCCAAGGAAGCTGTCAGCGCTTGTGGTAGCTTCAAGATCCAGATCCAACAACTCCAGGGACTGCAAAGAGCAAGCTATTTCTCAAAAGAGCTATTGGGGAGTCTATTTTGGAGTCTTGCTAGAAATAAGGTTGGCGCTTGGTGAGGTGCTGGTCATCCGTGGTTGGTGCAGAGGAGGGGAGAAAAGCGGAGTCTGATCCATTCAATGGTTGTGTTGCCTTTTTTGATGATTGCTCTTCCTGTTTTTGATCAATTCGTCTCTTTTGAGCTATCACGTCGTGTCGTGCTTAAAGACAAGCAGTGCCGACTTGAAATGGTCCCGTCGATGAATCAGGTGATGCAATCTCATCTCGATTGCCAACGTAACTCTGCCCCGGTGTCAACACAGATAACGGAATTACCACGATGCAGAGATGTGTTGACCTCTCCGAGATATTCGATGTGATACTCTCCACTTTCATCGTGCTAACAGCAGCCTTTGTCTCAATCCGTCGCCTTGACTGCATCATCCACCTCTGCCGGCGCACTGGAATGCGACAGCACCTCTGACCTGCGCAAACTTGCCGGCGAGCGAAAGACATCACTCCCATCAACCACCCCAAGCCCATAATACAGCGCCTCACACCTCTCCTCATGCCTATTCGTCAGCGCCTGAAACTTCCTCCTCAGAATCTTCAACGCCTTCTTCTGCCTACTCAGCATGAAAGACGGCACGCGCGGCAAACTCTGGTTCGGCTTGATCCCCAACGCCTTCTCGAGTTCCTCAACCTGCTTGAACACATCGACCTGGTCTTCAAGACAGCAGGTAAATTTGCAGCAGAAATTGCGGTATTCGTCTTCGGTGGGTTTCTTGGGGCTGGCGCCGTACTTTTCAACAAAGGGTGCGCAGGGTTGGTGTTCGCGGTCGTTGCTGGGCGTGCGTGAGGGCGCGGTCGCGTCGCGGCAGTATTCCCAGATGTTCTGCGTGTGGGTGCAGCGCCATTCGACGTGGAGGATTCGGCACATTGTGAGGGATTGGCTTGGTGGGGGCTTGATTGAGGGCCATCGCTGGATATGTTGGCCTTTATGGTTCTGACCAGGCCTTGAGGTGAGAGCCTTTGTTGTGTGTGGTGACCGAGTCCGGCATATGTGAACAAAGAGACCCGCGGTGAAGGTGCATTGTGAGTGACATTTTCACCAAAGATTGCAATTGGCCGGGAGTGCAAGGTTGCGTTGTCGACCATGGTCAATGGAGTCTTGTGGTTGTATCGTTGGATTGTGACGGCTGATCAGCTGCAGAGATAAGAAAGTGCAGCAGCGTCAAACGAGTAATGGTTACATGTAACGAAAGTCGTGTATTGACTCTTGCGTGTATAGTACATTTCAAAGTAAGACCAGCCAATCGAAGACCATACCCAACCGCTACAACTTACTCCTCTCCTGGATGAGCGAGTAGTTTTTGGGGTAACTCTCAAGCCAACCCTTATCAAGTTGCTCGACACCCGTGATTCCAGCGACGTTAAACAGGATATCGAGGTCCGCCAGCAATGATTTCATGACGTGCCTGACGCCATGCTCGCCCATGATTGACAGTCCCCAAACCCATAGCCTGCCCACGAAGACAAATTTCGCACCCAGGGAGAGAGCCTTGACGACGTCCGAAGCTCCTCTGACGCCAGAATCGTACATGATGTACGTCTTGTCACCGACAGCTGCAGAGGAAGAAGAAAGTGGTCAGCGCAGCTCAACAACACATAGGGGAAGCCATCAACAAACCTTGCACAATATTCTCCAACGCATCCAAACTAGCAACCGCGCCATCAACCTGCCTCCCAGCATGATTTGACACAACGATCCCATCGCAGCCAATCTCGACCGCCTTCTGCGCATCCGCCACATGCTGAATGCCCTTCAGCGCAAAAGGCTTGCCGCCCGAGATCTTCTTCCATGTCTCCATGACCCACGGGATCTTCTCCCATGTATGCGCGCGGCCGTGCCAGACATTGTCAATCCACTTGGCACCAGCCTCGTTCGGCATTGTCTCAGGATCAATCCCGTCTTCGGCCAACCTCTTCCGGAAGACGGGATCACTCAGGCCCAAATCGGCACCGATGCCGTGGTAGAAAGCGTAGTTAGAGTTAGCGACGTCGTCGTGCCTCCAGCCCAACTGCCAAGTGTCGAGGGTGAGGATGCAAGCTGAGAAGCCGGACTCGTACGCTCGCGTTAGCAGCGAGATGGTCAGCTCGTCGTCGTGCGGCATGTATAGCTGGAAGAAACGGGGTCCTTCGCCGTTCGCTTTGCCGACGTCTTCGATCGGCTGACTGCCGGCTGTGGACAGGCAGTAGGGCAGGTTGAGTTCTTTGGCGACTTTGGCGACGGGCAGCTCGCCGTCCGGGTGGTAGATTTTATTGATGCCAATGGGCGCGAAGCCGATCGGGGCGGAGACCTTCTTGCCGAAAATCTCGGTTTTGGTGTCCCGCTTGTTGGTGTCTTGGAGCATGCGTGAAACGATGCGGTGGCGGTAGTAGGCTTGTCGGTTGGCCAGGTGGGTGGTCGACATGCCGGCGTTGGAGGAGGCGTAGTACCAGCCGCCTTCGGAGAGCTTTTGTTTGGCGCGCTCTTCTAGCTTGCCTGGATCTTGTATTTCGGACGGTTGTTAGTGGCGGGTTGGTGTTGTGCTTGATATCTCTTGATGACATCTCACCGGTGTTGAATGGAGGTACTTTGCCATCGTTGCTTGCCCAGAAGTTGTCGCGCTGGTACTCTGCGTACTCGGACGTGTTTCTGATGTCTTTGTTGGGGTTTCTAGTATCCATGGTGAAGTGTCTTCTCAAATTGAACTAAAGACGAAGACGGCAGAGAAGCGATGAAGATGATCTAAATATCACGGCCTTCACAATAAAATTACCACTGATGAATGCTTGAATGCTTCACACGTAGATAATCAGGCAATTCATATGCCCGCAGTATCCGACAATTAAAAATAACGACAATGCCGCACCATCCGAAAAGCAGGGACTTGACGCAAGAGCATATGACGACGCATGATTAATCCACGCGGTATTTGCAGTGTCCCATCGGCAGAGCATTCGACGAGACATGACGGCAAAGGGTCAAAGTGTGAAGTCATCGATTCCCGCATTTCGACGACTAGAAGTTTGTAGATCGAGATGGCGTTGGGATAGGATTTGGAGATCAGAAAGCTTGATTTCTCGAGATGACACGGGAGTTGGACTTCAGCCAACGTTATTTACTATTAAGCGATTGCTTAACGAATGCTTATGGGTGGCTTGTTTCAATCATCGACGCGGTTCTGTCGAGATTGATAAACGTGCGCCACTTACGTTGAACTGAGACTTCATTCATCTGCAGAGCATTGTACATCAATGCAAGCGGACCGGTCTTTTCCAACATGCCTTATTCTGACGACAATGAAGAACCGAACATTCATGGCTTGTTGTCACCATTTGCTGGAGGGAAAAGTACTGAGACTAAGCAATAGAGACAGCGCTCAATCGAAGTCTGCAGCACTATCTTTGTATCGTTTTAGCACGAATTACGATACCCTAGTCGCATGTTGATATCCTCTTTTAGCAGCCTTTAGAGTGGCGCTTGATTTCCCACACATATATTAATTAAAGCAGTACATAGGCGTACTCCCAGCTAACCCCAACGAGGGCTGTAAACTGCTGAGTCGGTCTGCAATCAAGGATTGCCACGGGCCCTGAGGACTCGTGCTCCTCTACTCCTAGTTCCAAGAACTCGCGAAGGATCTTTGGCTGATACAGGTCGTGTGTTGACCATAAAAAGGGACCGTCATCAGGACATGGGCATCGTTCGCGACTGAGATGGAATAGCGAGCAGTTTGCGATTTGCTGTATGAAAAACAAAACTGACGAAAATGATACATACGACCACAGGTCAGTGAAAACTGGGCATCCCGTCCGCTCTGCCATACATAAGCACTGAACCGGACGACTAGTACTAGAGTGGGTGACCATCTGGGAATCCCGCCTGTTGTATGTTTTTTGGTTTTTCTTTTGAGAGTAAGACTTTTTGTACGTCGTCGAGCATGAGAGGTTGAAGGTAGGCAGCACTATCGATCCGAATGCTGAGCATTCACTCATGTGTGCATACTCACGCTCACATACCTACTTAACGGCTCGGTTGAAGAGATCTCACTTCTTTTCCTAAGAACATGCACTGCAAGTAGGGAGTTTTCGCATTTCTGATTCTCTCGCTGTTCAAAAACAAACATACTACCCTTGCTCGAATCCTCATGCAACAATCTCCATTCCATTGCCGTGGGGGTGTCGCTTCCTCAAACAATTTTGCCATCCCAAAGTGACTTCGGCCCATCATTCAATTCGCTTCACATACCCGGAGGTGGCGGGACCTGAATCAAACACGTCAGTACATGCTAATCGACTCGCGCGAAAGGGCACTTACACTGCTATAGCTGCCAGCACCGGGCGGACCACCCGGAGGCGGAGGCGGTGCGGCGGCGCTGTCATCCGGAGGGGGTGGAGGAGCCGCACCACCGCCGTTCTGAGTCGGGGTTCCAGCCTGTGCCATCTGGCTTTGGTAGTACTCGGCGTACTGCTGTTGCTGAGACGGCGCTTGCTGCTGAGCGCCACCTCCCATGCCGTAAGCGGCCATGACAGCGGCCCAGCCACCGTACTGGGCGTACTGGTCTTGTGAGGGGTTTTGCGCGTAGTACGTTGCCCAGGCGGAGAATTGCTCGGGCGTCATGGTGTTTTGGGCCTGTGCGGTACCAGCTGCAGCTGCGGTTGCGGAAGCTGCTGCTGGCGGGGATTGTGCACCTCCGTAGCCTGCGGGAGTCTGCGAGCCGTAGCCGCCGCCGTAGGAGCTGCCTCCCTGGTCTGCGCCATAGTTCGATTGACCTCCGCCATAGCTGGAACGTCCTCCACCGTAGCCGGAATGACCATCGCCATAGCTGGATTGGCCGCCGCCGTAGTGAGAACCACCTCCATATCCGTTGTCACGGTCGCGGCCACGGCCTCCGTAGCCTCCACGTTCCTCGCCTCCATAGCCGCCACCGTAGCTACGCTGGGGTCGCTCCTTAAAGGCTGCGTAGGACTCCTTAACTGAGTCAAGAAGAGAGAGACACATGGACTTTGCGTTCTCAACTTCGGCGGGGTCGGGGCCACTGCGAATAGTCAGTATGTCCGCTTGTCGAATAATCAGAAATGATCAAATACGTACGTAACGTGCAAGTACATCTGCTCATCGCTCTCAATCCCAGTATCATGCTCCTTGAAGCCACTTCCTCTTCCCTTGATCTGGACTCTGCAGCGCGTCTCTTGTTGGATGTGCTTGACATACGATCCACCAGCACCCACGACCTGAGCGCGCAGGTTGAAGCCAGGAATCGGTTCGAGGTCGATCGGGATGCGCTCCTCGGGCCACTTGCGACGACCAAGGTGATCGCGCTCGACCTGCGGCTGCTCAGACTCGCGAGGACGGCGGAAACGGCGCTCGTCGATCAAGTTGGGGAGTTCCACATTCATCATCTCTTCGATCTTCTTGACGGCCAATTCGAGGCCTTCCTTCGAGGTGCTTGTGACGTGGAGGTAAAGCGGCGGGTTCTGCATGGATATAAGCGGGTGCCCTTGCTTCCAACGCAATACTCTTTACTCACCGCGGGGGTTGCCATGCGCTTGTCGGGGTAGTAATTTCCTCTCGTGGTGACATCTTGAAACATGTGAGCTCGTCGGGTCCTACACAAATGATAAAACAATCGGTCATGGGCGGAAGCGTACCAGCGCCAGTTTCTTCTTTGATCTAGATGTCCACGAGGTCAGCTTATGCAAATGGAGCGCGCGGGCGGCGGCTGCTTCAGGACTAGAAGTGAGCATTTTATGACAATTGATTTTGCGTTTTGTGAATTTTCTCCCCAAACAGGTAGAACACAAACCCATGAATGACTGTGAATGTGCGCGAAGTGGAAGGGAGGGCACAGGCTGGGCCTGGAGATATCAGTGGGTCAAGGTGCAAGAGTGAGTATTTACCATCTTCTGAGTGTTGCCTTTGGTCAGGGTGTAGCGGTTACGCAGGTCATTGACCTCGATATCCTTGATATAATCACCGTCTTGCTGGTAGATCTCGACATTGAGGGTACCACTGTCGGTCGGAGCGGAGGGGGATTTCGCAGAGCCCGGGGCGACACTGGGCGATTCGGCCTGAGAAAAGAATGTCAGTACTTGACGCGCTCATAAAAGACACTTCTTCCAAGAATTGTAGCCATACCGAAGGGCGAATTGGCGGGACATCGACATGCTGCGGAGCCTTCTTCTGGCTCAGCTGCGCATTGATACGAGCAGCTGCCTCTGCCGCCGCCGCTGCCGGGTCCTTCTTTTGAGCACCCTCCTCAACACTCTTTGCGACGGGACTGCGACTACGAGTGGCAGCCTCACTGTCGCCCTTTGGGGGAGAACGCGAGCGACGGTCGAACTTGCTGCGGCGCGGTGGCTCCGAGTCGCCGACCTGATCGAAGCGCGAGCGCTTGCGTGGTTCGTCGCTCATAGTGGGCGATGTTGACGAAGAGCTTCAGAGGTATCAGTATCGTCAATCGGTGGTGATCGCAACGAGTATCTCAAGGCGCAGTGACTTGACAGTAATAAGAAGCGAAGCCAGCCATCGATCGCTAGTTCACTTTTCCCTTGTCCGCCCGACCTTAGCTTCCACTTGCTGCTGCCATTCGAGCGGCCGGCTTTCCCCACGCTGACGGGCCGAGCCCCGGTCCGCCGCTACTCTAATCCGAGCTCGCCGAAGGGCCGCTGTCGGAGGCGCTTGGGGAAAAGAAGCTCACGGGCATTGAGTGGGAGAGAGAAAGATAGAAGCTTACTCATTCCATTCCCTCTGCTGGAAACACCATCCACCTCGCAATGGCTTCAAAACGGACTCTGCGAGCCCTGCAGGGCCTGCAAGAGAGCTCCCTCTGCCGCAACACCACTCCCCGACAGGCTTTCTCCCAGCAGACCAGGAAGTCGTCCTCAACATCCGCCATCGCCTACAAGGCGCTGCACCGCCGCATCCAACCTCTGCCCGCCGCGCCGCAACCGCCCAGCGTCTCACCCGCCGCCGCCGTCTCGAGCATCCTGTACGAAACCCCGCTGCCCTCGCAGACGCCGCGCAGCCGCCATGTGCTCAACTGCCTGGTGCAGAACGAGCCCGGTGTGCTGTCCCGTGTGTCCGGCATTCTCGCCGCGCGCGGCTTCAACATCGACTCCCTCGTCGTCTGCTCCACCGAAGTCGCCGACCTGTCCCGCATGACCATCGTGCTGCAAGGGCAGGACGGCGTGGTCGAGCAAGCCCGCCGCCAGCTCGAGGACCTCGTGCCCGTCTGGGCGGTGCTGGACTACACCTCCGCACCACTGGTGCAGCGCGAGCTGCTGCTCGCGAAGATCTCCATTCTCGGACCGGAGTACTTCGAAGAATTGCTGGCGCACCACCGCGAGATGACGGACGCCGACGCGTACCACAACTCCATCTCCACCGAGGACATGACGCCGGAGGAGCTGGAAGCGCATCAGGCCCAGCAGCCGCAGCAGATCGACTACCACCCGCGCAACCTGGCCCCGTCCGAGGCGCTGCGCCTGAAGAACCAGCACTTGGAGCACATCACGCACCTGACGCACCAATTCAAGGGCAAGGTGCTGGACATCAGCACCAACAACTGCATTGTGGAGTTGTCTGCGAAGCCGTCCAGGATTGACAGCTACATGAAGCTGATTGCTCCTTTCGGTATCTTGGAGAGCGCGAGGACGGGTGAGTCATGGCTGATTTTCTTGCTTATGTTATTTAAATCTACAAATTTGTACAAATTACTGACTCACAATCCTTCCAGGTCTCATGGCCCTCCCTCGCTCGCCCCTCCACGGCCCGAGCGAGATCGAGGAAAAGGACGCCGAAGACGTCGTCGACCAGAGCACTCTGCCGCCTGGTTAAACGAGGCAGCTACCAAGCTTCTGTCTTCTGTCCTTTTCTCCTCGCCTGGCGTCGCTTTTGCGGTGCCAGTGTCTCCCTCAGCGTTTTCCTGCGTTCTCGGCGTACTCCCTTTCCAGGCAGAGAATATATGTCTTTATTATAGCTTCGCAGCCGGGAAAGAATATAACCATGTACTACGAAATCTCAAAGTTTTTTCTCCCTTCCTTCACATCTCTCAGATCGTTAATCAGTTCTTTTCTTGCATGTATTGCCATCCCATCTAATAAAACCATCTCGCTCCGATCTACGCGATCTTGCCCTTGTTGACGACAAAACTCTCAAACGCACTCAACACGGCCCAAAGCCTATTCTCCGCCTCCTGGAACACTAAACTCTTCGGCGAGTAGAAAACCTCATCGCTAACCTCCTCCGGCTTGCGCGGCAGACAATGCATGAAAGCCCAGTTCTCCCTCGCGCCGCCCCGCTGCGCCAGCTCCTTCGTTACCTGGAAACCGGCAAAATCTCTCAGGCGCTTCGCTTTCTCCTCTTCCTGGCCCATGGACACCCACGTGTCGGTCACGATGATGTCGGCGTTCTTCACCGCTTCTTCGGGGATGGTGGTCTCGGTTAGGGTGGACTTGGAGCCTGCGGGGGCGGAGGAGGTGATGATTTCGCGCATGAAGCTGGGGATTTCGTAGCCTTTGGGCGTCGCGACGGAGATTTCTACGCCAAGTTTCTGCGCGCCGATGGCGAGGTCGTAGAGGACGTTGTTGGCGTCGCCGACCCAGGCGATTTTCATTCCCTCAAGACCGAGGGAGTTCTTGCTGGAAGTCTGCGTGCTGGGGAAGGCTTCGTGGACGGTGAGGAAGTCCGCGATGGTTTGCAGGGGGTGGTAGAGGTCGGAGAGGGCGTTGATGACGGGTACGGAGCTGTGTTTGGCCAGATCTGCGACGTCGCTGTGGCCTGCTACGCGGGCGACGATGCACGATACCATGCTGGAGATGACGACGGAGGTGTCGTAGAGGGACTCATTGACGCCGAGCTGAATGTCGCCGGAGCCGAGGAACATGGGGTGTCCGCCCATCATGGCGACTGCTGCTTCGGTGGACACGCGGGTGCGAGTGGAGCGTTTGGAGAAGGTCATGGCGACGGTTTGGCCGGCGAGGGAGGATTTGATATCGCTGGAGAGGGAGTTGGATTTCGCGGCGATTTTGTGCGCGGAGGCATTGCGGACGAGGGTGGTGAGTTCTTGGGGCGTGAGGTCGGCGATTGAGAGGAGGTGACGAGGTGCGAATGGCGAGGTTTGAGGTGTGCCCGAGGCGGAGGTGGTGATGCCGCGGGTTGTGGGAGATTGTTTGAGGGTGCGGAGGCAGTTGTTGGAAGGGCGGAGGAGGCGTGCAGCGGCCATGGCGGGCGAATTGAGGTGGTTTTGGAGTGTTGCGTGAGCAATTAGTTGTTCAATGGCTCTGTATCAATCAAATGGAGCAATGAGATGTGAAGTTCTGACTAAGTCAAATTGTTGGCGGTCCGTGAGTCAAGCTCCAAGCTCGCTCGACCCTTGCCCTGCCCTTGATTTGCCTCTCCAACAAAACTGCGGAGAGATTGTGGGGCCGCTGCTGCTGCCGAATCCGGTTGCAGCACCCAGACGAGGCGAGGCCAGGCAGAGCGCCCAGCGGTTACGCAATCAATCTCACTCTCTGGTCAACTCTCTCACTTTAGTCTATCAGCCACCATCGTCTCTTCTTCCTTTACTTCACTCACAAAACCAAACATCACCTTATTCACCCCTGTCATCGCTTTCGCATCTCCCTTCTTTGTTATTTCGGGGAGAATGTGCCTGACCTCTACCATAAAGTAACCGCATAACGCGACAAGAGACCCACCGAGACTACAATCTACCACAATGGCTTCCAATGCCTCCGACGAGCCTCCCCGCGGGCGGGAACCAGTCCGTGAAGACATCGAAGCCGAACCGTCAAGCGAGAGAACGCCTCTCCTCTTGCGCGAGACATCGCATGAGGCCACCGACCAGAGTCAGCCACAGCGAGAGACCAGCGCTTCCGGCCTCCTCCGCGCCCTCAGCAGCCGAAGTAGTGGTGACGGAAAAGGATCCAAGCGACGATGGCCCAGTTTATTGGCATTGCTGCTGTTATGCATTCTCGCTGCGTTGATCATGGTGTTTGCCTTCATTACACCTTCCGTTGTGGAGAAATACGCGCAGCAAGCCGTGGTTTTCGAGCCTACCAGCCTGTCGATAGACTCCTTCACGGCTGATGGAGTTAAGGCGCGAGTACAAGGCGACTTCATGTTGGATGCCTCAAAAGTGGAGCAGAAGAACGTACGGAATCTGGGCAGGCTTGCGACTTGGTTTGCCCGCGAGGTCAAGACTGGCGAGAGCGACCTCGAAGTGTCTCTGCCAGAATATGGCAATGTCGTGCTGGGCACGGCCGCCATTCCTCCCATCAAAGTCAGCATCAGGAATGGACACAGCACGCACGTCGACTTCTTAAGCGAACTTGAGCCTGGAGATGTGGATGGTATTAGGAGGATCGCCAAGGACTGGATTGATGGTCGACTGGGTCAGCTGCGCGTGTTGGGAAAGGCCAACGTGCCCTTGCAATCTGGCATTTTCAGCCTCGGAAAGCAGTTCATCCAACAGGAGATTACCTTTGCTAACAACGACATCCCTACAATTCCCCACTACAAGATACAGAAGCTCAACTTCCGCGAAGTCGAAATACCTTCTGGAAAAGGAATGGCTGCGGATGTCTCATTATTGGTGAAGAACGATTACCCAGTCGAATTCACTATCCCACCGCTTGGATTTGGCATTCTGGTCGACAACTGCCAAAAGCATGATCCGTATATCATGCTTGCCGATGCGCTTACGCACGACATCGAAATTCATCCCCAGGAAGACGTTGAACTCAATGTCACTGGTACCGTCCGCCAGTTACCGGAGAACTTCATCCAGGCATGCCCTGGCTCCCATGAATCGCCATTAGATGCTATTCTGGGCAAGTACATGCACGGCAAAGACACCACGATCTACGTACAGGGTTCCGACTCGCCTTCAACAGAAACTCCTCAATGGGTTACGGACTTGATGAAGGACATTACAGTCCCTGTCTCTCTCCCAGGTCGCACTTTCGGCTCCCTGATCAAGAACTTCACCCTGGATGACACGCATTTTGGCCTGCCGGATCCCTTTGCGGAGCCCAACTCGCCCGAATCCAACCCTCGAATCAGCGCCAACATCAAAGCCGTGGTCACCCTGCCTGAAGAGATGAACTTCAACATCTCAGTCGGCCGTGTTCGTGCCGACGCTGATGTTTTCTACGAAGGCAAGAAGCTCGGTAAACTCGATCTTCACAAATGGCAACAAGCCAACAGCACTCGCCTTGATGATGACGACGGTCCTGCTCTACTCGTTCAGTCAGACATCAATGAGGCTCCCTTGAGGATCACCGACAACGATGTCTTCACCGACGTGGTGCAAGCTCTTCTCTTCGGCAGCAAGAGCGTCTTCATGCACATCAAAGCCGAGGTGGATGTCGAAACGGAGACCGCGCTGGGCGCGTTTGCCATCAGGAAGATCCCCGCGGAAGGCCAGGTGCCGATCAAACGTAGGTCATGACCAAATCAACCTCCTGTTCACGAAGTTACGAAACAAGACTGTCCGTCTCTTTTCTTTTGCCTCTCTGTGTAAACATAAGATAGAGTATATAGCTAAGCCATGTGAAACCACAGCCATCTCGCGAGGCGGCAACAATCACACCGGCGGCGACGCTGTCGAGAAACGGTTATCACCCAAAGTCTTCAACCTGAGCATCATCGACACCACCGAGTCCTCCCTGACCATTTCTGCGCTCGTGAACCTCACAAACCCAACCAATTACTTCGCTACAGTCCCCTACGTCGACATCAACATTCTAAACAACAACACCCTCCTCGGCCACGCGACGGTGAAAAACCTCTCCCTCCGCCCAGGAAACAACACCAACATCCCCGTCACCGCCGTGTGGGACCCCCTAACTCTTGGCGGCGCCCCCGCCGCCGCCGTCGGCCGCGAATTTCTCAGCCAATACATCTCCGGCTGGAACACGACGCTCACCGTGCAAACGCACAAAGGCACCCTCCCCGCCCTTCCCAGCCTCGGCCACGCCCTCTCCCACTTTCCTGTAACCTTCCCCACCCCGCGTCTCGGCTCCTCCACCCCTCCGCCCTCTCCCGACCCACCAAGCGAAAAACCCCACTTCATCGAAGACGCAACCTTCCACCTCCTCACCTCCACCGCGACATTCACCCTCCTCTCCCCCCTGCACAGCAGCGTCCTGACCATCACTTCCATAAACGCCACGGCAATCTACCGACACCATCCTGCAGGGAAGATACTCTACGACGTGCCCTTCGACGTGCCCCCCGTGGACGAGGACGGGAATGGCGTCACCTCCCCGCGTTTGCCAGTCGAGTGGAGTTTTGGGAGTGTGGGGTATGATGCTGTGAAAAGGGCGTTGGGGGGGAGTTTGAGACTCGGGGCAGAGGCGGTGGTGGGTGTGGGAGTGGGCGAGTGGAGGGAGACGGTTTGGTTTGTTGGTGGGGGGATTGGGGCGAGGGTGAGGATTTGATTGGGATCCTTTTTTTTATTGCCTCTCCGCCTAAGAAATTGAGGGGTTAGTCAGGTATTTTTGGGGTGGTCGGTGGTTGGCGTTCGGGGAAGGGCGAATATGGGATTGTATATACAGGTCGATATGCGTAACTTTTGGGTATACTTACTTGCTCCTTCTTGGTCAATTTGGACCTTTGGGCGGTGTGTCAGTTCCAGTCACGTCAAGCTCGTTGTGTTCATGCATATAGTTGGGTTTGGTGATGATTCGCCTCCTCGTCAACGTCAGGTCTCGTGGGAATTCGTGCTGGATCGAGGTAGGCAGGCCAGATGCACGAGCAGTTGCGTGAGTGAGGGCGGAGGTTTGTGTGATTTTTGCCTGATTTCCCCTTCTTCTGTTTGATCTCCATGGGTTAGCGTGTCTCTCGAAGGAACAACGCTGTTCTCAATGGTCGAAGGCTGATAGTCTAGCATTACTGTGAAGTAGACACCGTGTTTTCTTTCCGCTCATCTCAACGGCATGATGTCTTTTCTAGTACCCGGCACGTGACGGTACTAGCGTGCTCGTGGCAGAACAGAGCAGCATATGTCACTTGAGCGCGGTGTGATGAACGAGATGACTTACCGTGATTCTAGTCAACTCCGGAATCCGGCTCGACGCTGTTCCTCACATACCACTCTTTGAGGGCGGACATGGACTGATATATCCCGAATACGCCATCGTCTGTGAAGCCAAATGCTATAGAGGTGTGGCCTCCAACAAGCGGTATCTTCTCGTGGATGATGTTCCCCGTCAAGACATTGCCATTCGAGATTTCTGGTTTGACATCGTCTAAGCATTTTCCGCACAAGAAGTAGCGACCGTTGCAATCGACGCACCACACCCTGCCACGGGGCCAGTTTTCTTTCAGGCACTTGTCGCAAGTAAGTTTTCTTAGGTTTCCCGTCAATGCATCAAGAAATTCATGCTGCTCAAACAACCATACATCTTCAATCCCTGACTGGCCGCGATTGTTGCGTCGTCCAGTATGAGCCAAGAAGCTTTGCTCTGACTGAAGGCATGATCTAATGGCTCTCAATCTCTGACACCGTCGTGAGAAATTAGGATCAAAGTCCTTCGAGCGCATGACTTGCATCTCGTTTATCATAGCAATTTTCTCTTGAGGTACAATGTTTGGCAAAATGTCCTGGAGTGATGTCCTATTGCAAGGCCCAGTGCTTTCGGAATGCATTGTTGTACACGGCGTGCATTTGGGATTCGCGCCGTGCCACAGGAAGAGAGCGATCAGATCGCCGACCTTGCGCTTGTAGTCTTGCAGCTTCCCGTTGAGCTCTTCAGGTTGCTCCGGCCTATCTGTTTCTCGCTCGCAACGATCAATCTTTTGACAAGCTCTACTGAGAAATGACTCCCAAACGGTATTTTGGCACAGAGACTGAAAAGATGGGCCGTTGGGATCGCCACCACAGGCTACCAGATTATCAATGACCTTGAGGCTCGAGTTCGTAACTGCAAGCGGTGAAAAGTAGCTAAAAAGTCCGTGTTTGTGCTGAACCAGATTTTGCTGGACAGGAAGGCGATACAATGAAGTCGTCATAGTGCTTCCAAAAGGCGAGCAAAGATCTAGATTTTCAGATGTGGCTGACCCAGAAGTAGAGCTGACGAGTTTCAGTTATCCGTGTACAGCATCCTCCAGGGAGTCTTCATTCAATGTTGAACGTATTGCACGGTGGGGCCATGATTTCAACACCGCCAACGCGTACCGAGTTGATCCTGTGCTTGCGCAAGCGTGCAATATGCGAGTGACAAAGTGGCCAGTCCCAAAGCAGTCGGAAGCCTTTTCAAATAGCTGAACCAGAACCGTGTCGCATGCAGACACAAAATCAATGTCTTCCTTGCTGCATGGCCGGTATCTTTGGTTTCTTAAAAAGGTTGCGAAGTCATCTTCTGCAATCGCACAGCCTGCCTGTGTTTCATGGAGAAGATACACATAGCGTATCTTACGCAGATCGCTGAGGAACTCCTTGTCTGTAAAATGCGCTGGGGATTGTTCATGTATGGTGGAGGAAATCTTGGGGTTGTCGCGTAGGAAGTCGGCTACAGTGCGGTGAAGAAATCGAACGTCCCATCGCATCTCCGAATACCACGCCCGGCTATTGTTTCTTCCACGCTTGTCAACCATGACTAAGATGTCCTTGCAAGATTCTTCGAGAAAGCCTCTCGTTGGTGCTACCATTCGTTGTACGTCCTCACGGGAATTCCAGCGGCCACTGTGATCCTTCCATGAGAAGCCAGGCTTGAGATGCCCGCCTCTCAACAGCCAGAAGTTGAGGAATGAGTCAGGACATGGTTTCAGCTCGTCTTGGTCATCTCTTGACGTAGATTTGGCAATGGCAAGGGCTAATCTGAGTGTGGCGGCAGTGTCAATGTCGCTCTGGCTGGTCTTCGTAATACGATCCAAGACAAATTGTTCGAAATAGCGGTCTAGGCCCACAGGGAATCTGGCAAGGGTGTTCCTCAATTGTTGGAAACTGCGACCCTTGCGTAGTTCGCTAGAAAGCTCGTTCAGCAGGAGCTCGATCCAGAGGAAGACACCTTCCGCGGCTCGCACTAATTCACTCAAGAATTCTTGCGATTCAGTCGTCTTGTCGCGAAATTCGACACATAGGTGATTACTTGAGCTGGCATGGATCAGTCGGCTCTCAACATACAACTCCATATCCATGTACGTCAACCGATCCAAGAACAGAGTCCGCGTCGGAGGAAACCTGGAGGTGAACGACTCCCAAGGTCGACAGCTGATACATAGCTTGACATTGGGCAGACGCGAGATCTTTGAAATCTCGGCTGCAATAGTTTCGGGGCGATTTTGCGGTTCGCACTCGTCAAGCGCATCAACAAGCAGAAAGAACTTCCTTGTCGCGCCAGAGGTGAGGCGGGCCAACATCTGATGCAAGTCATCGCAGTTCCAGGCACGGCGGCTGTTATTCGAAAACCAACTTGATCCACATGCGTACTTGATCAGATCAAAGCCCCCGTCATTTTCACATCCCGCCACGGATTGTAGAAGAGTGGAGAAGGCTTCGTAACATGCCCTCACATGACTTCTGCATCGGGGTTCCCAAAATCCAGAAGTAGTGTTCGCTGCGTACAACTTTCTTCCCATTAGCCCACCTCACCAACGCTTGATCAATTCTCGACTCGGTTATTGCTAAGAACTTCCTGTGGTTTCGCAAGGGTTAGTGACAGGTTGTTGCACTGCGGAAAGTCTTAAGCATACATGAGTGTGGACTTCCCAGACCCAGGTTTTCCCATGAAGCAGAATAAACCATCCTCGTCACATTCTAACCAACGCGTGAAGCCTATGTCAATCGTTGTCGATTGGGTAAGCACCTTTCCGTTATACACATCTTTGTTGGTCACGAACTCCATCTCTTCTTCTGCGAGCGCCCATTTGAAGGTTCCGTTCTCGGCTTCGGTCAGAGTGTCTCTGCGATCGTCCATTCCGGGGTATTCGAGGCTCTCAAGGATTGAAAGTAGCGTTCGCTCATCGGATGTTGGCCCAAAGTTGTAGTTGTTGCCCTGATGGCTACGGCCGCCGAAGTTGAATATGGGCCCGTATCGGTTCCCATGGCGAGATGCTTCTGCCATGATTCGGCGGCTTCAAAAGCTTTTGTTCCTTTGGCTGTGGCTAGCGTTGGAACCAGTATGTTTGCACTTTGAGAGAATTGTCTATGAAGTGATCATATCGAACACTAGTAGACAGCCTCCAGACATCAGGCTGAGGCCAGGCTGACGCTCGACCCTGATGCCGTGCCACCTCCAGGGCCATGCAGGCGCATCACTAGCGCTTTGTCAGCCTACATGTGGCGCTTCTTCAGCTGTGAGTGTTGAGCAGTCTTTGCAGCATTCATTAGCCAAACGCTTCTATATGTCTTTCTTGCTGTGAGTGCGTTCAGCGACTCGCACGTGCATGATAGCATTTCGTGGTACGTCATTACATGATGTAAATCCTGCGCTTCAGAAGAATAGCTGCGATGCATCGCATCCTATCTGTCAGTTGACGACTTCTCGTAGGCGAAGTACGTAGGCCCATTTTTACCGTCAGTCTGTTGGTCGGTCTCTTCACACGATGTCCCTACGCGCAACAGGATCCATGGCTGCCAACGGAGCCCATGATTCAAGGATTATTTAGTGACCTCAGCTGATCACGCTGCTGTACTCGCCTAACTGGACTGTTGATGCCAGAACATCTCGAAAGATGGGCCGGACACAGCCTTATGAGACTCGACCTCTTTTGGTGATGCCCGACTGGTAGGTATGCGGTCTCTATAAAGGAGAACTGAAGTTGCGATTCTTGGCTCAGCCCTAACCTTCTATTTGCTGCGTGGACTCCCATTTGATGAT
This sequence comes from Cladosporium sp. IMV 00045, assembly GCA_001931905.2. Lineage (NCBI taxonomy): Eukaryota > Fungi > Ascomycota > Dothideomycetes > Cladosporiales > Cladosporiaceae > Cladosporium > Cladosporium sp. IMV 00045. The sequence goes on from MSJI02000090.1 coordinate 22,008, forward strand.
AAATTGCAAAAGTTTGAGCAGTCATGAAGCGAGTTTTCTCATCCCTTCATGACTCAATTGTGATGTTTATAGGCGAGATCCACTACTGTACTACAGTAGTCGGCGGAAGCACCGGGTCGCAACGGTGACGTGCATAGCAAGAACTTGGCGAGGTCGAGCCTCGGTTGTCTTGTTCATGCCATCGAATCAATGAATTGTCAGAGAATTCCACCAAGACTGATGAGTCTGAGGTTTGGCATACTATATCCTTGCCAATGTGATGAGAACGAAAAATTGTATAGACATGTTGCAGTACGAGCATCACATCTTTCGATACAACTCTCTGTCGATCCACATCGACATTCACAACGACTATAAACTTTCCATTTAGCGAGAGAACTCGCTCGGCTTTCGTCATGGATATCCAAGAAAATTCCCCGATGGTCCTCGATGTCCACAACTTGGGAATGACAAACGCTATCCATCTCACGATGAAGGGTTGGCGATGACAGTAGGTATAATAACTGGGGTCTCGCGCTCACTGTAGTTAAGTAGTCTTTTTCACTCAGCCAAAAGCTTCTTAAACCATTCTTCACAAACCACCCAAGATACGAACCAACTCGGTCCCCAAATATCAACATATTTATTTCAACCACAACATCACCATGCGTTTCAACACTGCCTCCGCATCCCTTGCGTTTGCCGTAGTCGCCTCCGCAGCAAACAACACCACCGCAGTAGAGCTCAACGCCGTCCCTTCCAGCTGGGACGGTGAGTGCTTCTACCCTAAAGCCGACATTGGTTTCCAACTGGAGCCCTACCTTGGAAAATGGTACCAAGTCGCCGGCACTGTGGCTCCTTTTACCGCAGCCTGCAAGTGCATTCAGGCTGAGTACTCTTTGAACGTTCGCGGTCCCAATTCTTGAGCGTGGAAGAGAAGATGTTGTTCAATGCTGACGCACGACGACAGGACAACGGCACCGTCTTCGTGAACAACACCTGCCAGGCCGAGGGCCGCCCGATCAACATCCAGGGCACGGCGGCTCCTGCAAACCCGACTTACGGCGCTGCTGGTGTCTTCCAGGTCCAATTCCCCGGCCAGCCTGGTCCGGACTGCCCTGGTCCCAACTACATTGTGCAAGGTAAGAGGGTCTCACGAAGGACGCTGGACAAGGATCTCTCAGAGCTAATGCATTCCAGACTACACCGGCGACTTCGCAAT
>MSJI02000091.1:8552-25635 GCA_001931905.2 Cladosporium sp. IMV 00045
AAAAAAAAAAAAACACAAATCACAAATCACAAATCACCCAGCCTAACCCACACCACCTACAAATCCCTCCTCAAATGCACCGTCCACCACGGCCCCTCCTCCTCCCTCCTGCACACCGTCCACCCTTCCTTAACCCAAAGCTCCTCCGCGCCCGCCAAAAAAGGATGCGTGTGCAAATACAACACGCCCACGCCCTCCCCGCTCGCCACCTCCACCAACTTCCTGACCAAGCGCGTCGCGACCCCCTTGCCCCTCAACTCCGGCTCGACGTACAGGCGCGCAACTTCCACAACCCTCCCGGAGCTGGGTTGGAAGTTGAGTTCCGGGAAGTGCGAGAAGCGGTCGTCGTAGGTCCGGTAGGCTATGGTGCCTGCGATGGGGCGGGAGGGCGTGGAGGCGAGGAGGAAGAGGCCTTGGGGTGGGGTGTATTGCGCGCTGAAAGTTGAGGGGGAGGGGTGGGGGGAGACGGGGCCGATGGCGCTGTAGAGGGAATGCCAGGTGGCGTGGGCGGTGGGGTGGAGGGTGGAGGGGTTGGGGAGGGGTGTGATTGTGAGGTCTTGGAGGTCTTGGTCGTTGGTGCTGTTGGGCGGAGGGGGTTGGGTTGGAGATGGCATGGTGCTTTTGTTCTCCATTGGAGATTCTGTTGGTTTCCTTGAAATTTGTGATCTTCGATTGCTGTTCTTGTTGTTGTGATTGTGCTTGGGTAGTCTTTCTCTTGCTGTTCGGTGCAAAGGCTGGGTTTTGGATGTTGCGATATGAGATGGGAGATGACTGTTTTCAGTCGGTTTACACTTTTTCTTATACTCGAGTCTTGGTCGGCAAACATCTTGCTCCGAAACCGCCGGCCTTTGTTATCTACGGGAGTTTACCTACATGTGCTATATTATCATGGCGTATCTGACGTTTTTCCCAGTGGATGGATTGAGGTCAACAACGAAGCTGAGCCATGAGCATTTCGCCGGTTTTTATACACAACCGAGGCTCCGAAGCCATTGGGTATAGAGAGATGGGATCTGTTGCTGATAGGTTCGTGATTCTCTGCTCCCCGAAGTGTGAAGTTTGTGACAAACTGGATTAGCACATCAGATTGCAACACGGCGCCTTGTTGAAGACACAAGTCGATAAACGACGTGCGAGTTCGAATTTCGCCGATTTGAACACTGGGTCTTTGAATGACGCACGAGGCGGTGCTCTATGCAAGAATGGACAAGCCAAGTCCTTCCTGCGTCAGACTGCAGGGATAATTTGTTTGTTGCTGCGGACCTAAACTTGCCTTGTCAGCGTTTCTAAACAGGCCTTGCAGCAGTACTTTTCGCCAAGCAGGATGAGCCGCGGCTGGATCGAGGCGAAGGACTTGATGTGGTAAGGTTGATCTTGAAGGTACACCAGTACCGAGTACAAGAACAACAATGCCACAGAAAAGCGCAGTGCATACCGTTTGCACCACGTGAGGGGTGTGAGACTTGCATCTGTGTGTCGGGCAACGGCAAGGCTTGCATATCCTGTTGGCCTCGTGGAAGAGACCAAAACAACAAGACAGATCGGACTTGACGAGGCTAGTATATCATTACTGATACCTCACATGTATCCTCGATCACTTCCAAGGTGTGAATAGCCTTCGTCATAGACATCAAGGCCCGATCCTCCTCCTCCAACAGCATCACACCAACAGGACCACAACGGCCTCTCTCGTTAGACTTTTTCCAGCTACACCACTCTTGTCATCCATTATTCAACCAACCTATCACCCGTCGCTGCCGAGGTTGCCGAGTCGTCGAAGCGCTCTGCTCCTGCATAACTCTGCATTTGTATCTCTTCCTCCAGTATCGTCACTCGATCTAGTCTAGTTCTCGTCTCCCAGCACATGTACTAGTATACTGTCCATCCTTTCATCAGTCTCACTTTACCTTACCATCGCCCGCTCGCATCCGACCCTCTCGCATTCCCACGTGCACTTGTCTTTAGCCACTACAGACTTCCACAACATCTTCCTTACCTCAATCCCCTTCGCCCACTTAATTCCCCAGATCTCCCGCCTCTTGCGACATCCGTCTGATCTCCGCCCGCGTGGCCCACTCCAATCTCCACCTCCACCGAGCGCTTGCACCCAACGACCGGGCGCATTGTGCGTGTACCGCCGCCGACCGATCGAATAACATCCTTCTCGAAACAACGCATCTGCAAATATCCGCATTTCCACCACCACATCTTCGCCACAATGCCTATCATTCGCAACCCGTTTCGCAAGCAGGACGAGAACGCGCGCCCGGCCTCGGGCGTCGTCGAAACGACCAACAACAACAACCGCTCCCCGCCAAAGTCAATTGACCTCGGCGAGAAGCAGAGCACAGAGTACAAACTGAGCGGTAGGTTGCCTCGCGAGAGCGCTTCTCACACGCATGTCAACTGAGCAATTCTCGCCCGTCGCAGAAATCAACGACTCCGGCGTTTGCTTGCCGCCCTCGCCCGGCGAGGAGCGCAAGAGCTTCTGGGGCCACACCAACTCGTCGCGAAGCACCACAAGCAGCACGCACAGGAGTCTCATCAAGGAGAATGAGCCCTTCAACATCTCACGCGAGTCGTTCGACTCCTACAGGCGATCATTCGTAGGTCCCCTCCTATCGCTCCCCGCCGTGGATCGTTCTTGTAAGAGAAGGCCGATTAACACGCAACACCAGGACATCTCCGGCCGCTCTCCCGTCATCAACGGCGACCGCCCGCGCGCCTCATTAGACAGCCGCACCTTCCAAACATCACCTCGCAAAAGCACCAATCTCTCCCGCCCAGGCCCAGGCCCCATCGTCCCGCCCATGCGCGAGGAGGAAGACTTCGAAGACGTCGGCCTCAACGACGACCCCAAGCCCGTCCAGCAAGCACCACCAAAGAAGCGCGGCTTCCTTTCACGCCTCACAGACTCCAACAACGACCAGGCCACGGTTGGCGCGCAGGACAGCAAGTGGCATTTCGGTGGGCGGAAGAGAGGCCAGAGCGGCCAGGGAGCCGAACTGGGCAGCATGCCGAATCGCGAGGATACGCCTAAGCCTACGGTGCCTGAGAGCGGGCTGAGGAACAGCGAGACGCCGACAAAGGCTGAGGGAAGCGCCCAGGCGCCCACGCCTACCGCCGAGTCATGATTCTCGGTTTTTTCACGAATACGAATCTTGGGTCGCTTCTCTGAAGCCAGAGAGGGTCTCTGATCTGTCTGTTTCTTTGCTATATTCTCTGGGGTTTTCTTGTATCACGGTCAGTGGCCATGGGAGTCTTGTTACTCGAGGCTATCAGGCCCGGTATATTAGAAGTCTGCACTCGGTGCTGCGCTTCTTGTGTTTTCTTTTGGTGTTCGATGGGAGTTCCAGTGCTGGCAGTCAGCTCGAGGGAAGAGGGTATCACGCATGGAAAAAAGGGCATGCATGGATGATCTCATGGGGAGATTTCTTTTTTATCGTTTTTCTTTTCGTTGCGGAGGCATTGGTATGATGATGCCGCGCGCTATCAATGCTCTGATGAATATTGTGATAGTAAAGAAAACAAATGCACATTGATTGTTTTGTTGAATTTTTGAGATGATCGATATATCGGGCGTGACTTTGATGTAGGTAGTGTTTCGGCTGCTCGAGCCTCGACTCGTCGGCGGCTCTTGCCGTTGGCTTCACTGCACGACTTCAAAGGTCGGTTCTTCTTCACATGCGACATTACTCTACATTACAAATACCAGCCTGACCGGCCTTCGACCCAATTTTGCTCGAATTACTGGAGTTTTCTCTCGTCTTACCCTCGAAAACTCGGCCACAACCCTCGCTTGCTGGCCTCCTCTCACACGCCGCGCATTCATCGCGCCAAACACCCAAATCCCACTCTCACCTTAACCCACTTTCACCACCGACACTCAAAACCACAACGATGGACTACCAAAACCGCGCCGGCTCGAAATTCGGCGGCGGCGGCGTCGCCTCGAAAGAAGCCACCAACGCCGACCGGCGCGAGCGCCTGCGCAAGCTCGCCCTCGAAACCATCGACCTGGACAAAGACCCGTACTTCTTCAAAAACCACGTCGGCTCCTTCGAGTGCCGCCTCTGCCTGACGGTGCACCAGAACGACGGCTCCTACCTCGCGCACACGCAGGGGCGCAAGCACCAGACGAACCTGGCGCGGCGCGCGGCCAAAGACGCCCAGCTCGGCAAGAAGCAGGAGGAAGGCGGGTACACGGGCGCCAACGCGATCCAGATCAAGAAGAACGTGGTGAAAATCGGCCGGCCGGGGTACAAAATCACCAAAACCAAAGATCCCGTCACCCGTCAGCAGGGCCTGACCTTCCAGCTGCAGTATCCGGAAATCACGCCTGGCGTCACGCCCAAGGTGCGCTTCATGAGCGCGTACGAGCAGAAGGTCGAGGATCCTCCGGACAAGAATTTTCAGTACATGCTCATCGCCGCGGAGCCTTACGAGACTTGCGCTTTCAAATTGCAGGCGAGGGAGATCGATCGCAGGGAGGAGAAGCATTGGACGTGGTTTGATGTGGATAGTAAGGACTTTTGGGTGCAGGTTACGTTTAAGACGGAGAGGGAGGAGAGGTTGACGGGCGTGCCGGGGTTGGCGCCTAGTAAGGGGAGGTGAAGTCCCGGCAGGAGGGATTGCTATTCTCTCTGAGAAGTCGGTTTGACGAGGTGAAGGGCCTGCCTCTGCTGGGACATTGAGCGTTTGATCACATATTTCGTGGTCTACGCGGAATGCTGCGATTACGAGGTTCAAGGAAATGGGCGCTGAGATGCCAGGAAGGGCAAACTGACAGCGCAACGAAAGCAGTCTGTTGAGGAGGGCATCGCGTGTCCCTCAAGCTTGACAGCAGCCCAAAGACGGCCATTGATATTATCAACAATGCCGCCTCTAAAGACGCGCCAACCGCGAGGCCATGTAACTGTAATTTTATATATCACGACCGAGACATGATACAACAACTATTTTCCACCGCCCATACCCTCATCCCAAATACCCGTTAGACACCCTACAAATTCACATCTACCGAACCTCAACCCTCACCCTCGCCCCCGTCCCTTCGAAATACGTCCCCACCATCCTCGTACCCGCCACCAACTCCACCTCCCTCGCCACCCACTCCTTCTCTCCCTCCCCTTCCCCGTCCTCCTCCTCACTATCCCACCAAACAGGCCCATCCCCCATCCCACTCCCCACCCTCCCAACCGGATCCCTCTCCCCCGTCTCCCAAACCACTCTCAACCCCAACGGCAGCACACCCAACCTCCTCCCCACCCGCCCAAGAAGGGCATAAACGCTCTCCGACCGCGGCACGTCCTCCGTCCACTCCGTGCCCCCTTTCCCATCCCCATCACTGGCAAACACAAACGAAACCGCCACAAACCTCGCCCCCAACTGCTCCCTCCCCCAGCCCTCCCCCTCCCCATCCTTCTTCTGCCCATCCACCACCGGCTCCCCGTACTCCTCGCACAACTCCCTCCACCTCGGATGGTCTCTCAACACGTCCTCCCTTTCCTCGCTGCTCAGAGGCGCGATTTCTCTTGCTAATCGGTTGAGGTAGAATGTTTCGGCGTTGAGGCGTTCTTGCGCCGTCACGGCGCTGTGGTTCAAGGTTTGGATGGCGGGGAGGCGCGCGAGGAGCAGCATGTAGGCGTCTGAGGGGTCGAGCAGGGTGCTGGTGAGGGGGTTGGAGGCTAGGTGGAGGTGGTGGAGGGTGGGGAAGAGGGCAGGGAGGGCGTTAGGGAGGTGGAACGTTTGGATGGAGTTGTGCCGGAGGTCGAGGGTGTGGAGGGTGAGGGAGAGGGGGGTTGGGGAGAGGGGGTTGCTGGTTATGAGGTTGGATTTGAGGGAGAGGGTTTGCAGGTTGGGATGGGTGAAGAGGGGGGTGAGGGATTGGAGGGTGGGGATGTTGTTCCCTGAGAGGTCGAGGGTTTGGATTGATGCAGGGAGAGGGCTGGCCGTCCATGAGGTCAGTTGGTTGTTCTCCAGGACGAGTCTTTCCAGTGATGGGAATGCCGACGTCGCCTGGGCTATCTCGTCAGGCGTGAGGAGCGTGTCGCTCAGACTAAGATATCGCAGGCCCGGTAATGAGATCGTCGGCTTCGCATCTCGCGCCAGAGAGAATCGATTCCCGTTCAACGTAAGTGAAGTCAACTTCGGAAACAGCACGCAGAGCCTCAGCACCTCGTCCAAACTCTCAAACAGATTCCCACCAAGATCCAACGTTGTGATATTCCCACACAACTCTCTCACAACGCGATCGGAGTCCTCGTCGGCGGCAACGTGGCGAATGCACATCCGCTCCAGGACCAGAGTGTTAATGCCCTGCAATTGCGCCTGACGCTTTGCGAATTTCTCCAACCCGACCTCCTCGGCGTGCTTGCCGGAGATGAACACGATCTCGGCGTTGGTGGCTTCCTCGGGCGATATGTACTTTTCTCGCAATGCTTGGAGGAAAGTTCTTGAAGAATCCCATGGTTGCTTGAGACGGAGGAATGATGCTGCCGTGGACGATTGGCTTCTGCCTAGAAGGGTAAGTATTAGAATGTGATGGTGATTTCGATCAATATGATCTTATTAGTGGCGCTCGATCGTACATGTGAAATAAGTCGTTCCATCGTGTGTGCCGTTATTTTTGCCCCTGCTGGGATCGTCCCATTCAACTCCTAGCCATGTGCCTTGTTTGTCTGCTACGGCGCCGATGTAGCGGACCGTACACGCTTGGTTCTTTAGACTTAGGCGTTGGCCTATGTATGGTGTGTTTGTGTCCATTTGCTTCAATCATTCATCTAGGAGTGTGTTCTATTTCTGGCACATATCTTCTGGCAGTTTTTTGTTGATGAAGTCTGCCAGTTCGGCGAGCGTTGTGCCGAGCGGCCACCAGCCTCCATCCTTCGAGCTTCAGGTTGCGGCTTGTTGTTTCAACCACGTAGCAGCTCATCTTGTACGACTATTACGCATAACGTGACCAAATGCAGCTTTCTCTTCAAAATCCTTCATGTCACTTGTTATCAACATGATCCCATGAAGTAAGCCCTGCGATGCGGCGCCGGAAGAAATAGAAAACAAGACGCGACAACCCGGAAAGCGAATCATCGTTTTAGCGAGCTTAAACGAGCAACAATTGCAAAACTCTTCACTGGTTTACACCATCACCCAAAATGTCCAATGCCGGCAAACAAGCTCCCAAGAAAGGCGGAGGCTGGGGCTCCATGTTCACCGGCGCTATCTCCAATCTCGAATCGCGCCTAGACACCATCTTAGCCGACGAAACGGACCCAGCGGCGCGACAGAGGCTCACCGAGCAAGTGCAGAGGGAACAAAAAAGCAGGCAGCGTGCGGGCTCGGGCAGTTTGACCCCTGCGAGCGGCGCGAGGGCCAGATCTGGCAGTGGGTCTTCCAGGACAACAAAGCCGGGCAATGACAGGTTGGCGGAGAAATTGGCTAGGGCGAGTGCGAAGAGGGGTGTTGAGGGTGGAAGTGCGCTTTCGAGCGAAGTTCCCTCAAGAGTTGGGAGTCCGGCGATACAGAGTGAGAGTGGGAGCCCGCGGCCGAGTAGTGAGGTTAAGCCCAGCATCGAAGAGCCACGGTCTGCGCCCACAGAGGATGTCACGAAGGAGGAAAAGACAGACGAGGATGCTGTCAGCGATAAGGCCGAAGCTGAGGAGACGAGCTCGACGGCTGATCAGGCTGCTCCACCTACGCTCACGGACTCTGGTCTTCCTATCAATCCCGCGCGCAAATCTACGGAGAGCAGTGCTCGACAGTCACTGGACACACCAGCCAAAAACGAAGCTCTATCATCACGACCCTCAACAGACAATCCAAACGGCTCTTCAAACACAGGCAAAAGCACAATCGAACTCGAAGCAGAAATGGCACAAATGCGAACAGACTACGAGCAGGCGGAGAAGCAGCGGCAGGAGGAAATGCACGCACATCTCGAACGCATAGATGCACTGCAGGCGAAACTTCAATACCTTGCCAAAGAAACCGTGGCTGCAGCGAAAGAAGCAAACGCCGGCGCTCCTTCCGGCAGCTTCGAAGCAAAAGCCGCCGAGAAAGACGAGCGGATCGCCCTGCTGATGGAAGAGGGCGAGAAGCTCAGCAAGAACGAGCTGCGGCATTTGCAGACGATCAAGAAACTGCGTACCAAAACGATCGAAGACGAGAAGAGCTCGTCTGAGCTGAAGAAGAAGCTCGAGCGGGTCGAACGATCAGAGTCGGATTTGAAGCAGAAGGTACGACGGTCTGAGGCCGCGGAGCGTCAAGCGAATGAGAAGATAAAGCAAATTGCGATCATCGAAAAGCAAGTGGATGAGATGAAGGAGGATCGAGAGAGAGCGGCAGAGCTGATACGAACTTTGACCACCCAACTGAAGGAGGCTGAGAAGAAAGCCGAACAGGCGCAGAAAGAGGCATCGAGTAAAGCCAGCGAAGCCGATAAGAATCGGGTCGCGGAGCTGGAGAACGAACTTGAGGACGCGCAGATTGAGAAGAAACTGGCCGAGGATCGAGCAAAGTCTGAAGCACGTAAGGCAAAGGATGAGGCAGACAGACAACGAGAAAGGTTCACGGTTCGTGAGTTAGAGCTCAAGAACGAAATCGCAAGCCTGGACTCGCGACTCGAGGCTATGCGTGTACGGGCCGAGGAGGCCAGCTCCGAGGGTGGAGCGACGGGTGAGGGAAGTGTCAAGTTGATGCGCCAGGTCGAGACCTTGCAAAGTCAGTATAGCCTTGCCAAGGAGAACTGGGAAACCATCGAAGGCTCTTTGAATGCCAGGCTGTCTGCACTGGAGCAAGAACGCGACGAAGCGACCAAACGCGAAGCAGACATCAGGAAGAAAGCCAGAGACGCCGCAAACAAAGCACGGACAGCCGACGAAGAGGTCGAGGCGTCGAGCGAGCAGATTACCACCCTGAACACTGAGCTTCGCACTTGTCGAGACGACCTCGCTTCTTTCCGACAGGCTCTCGAACACGCGGAGACCGCGCTCGCAGACGCCAAATCAGACCACGACCGCCAGAAACGCATCTGGGAGTCTGAATTCTCATCCCGTCTGGAAGAGGAGAAGTCCCGCTGGCAACGCCAATTCACACCACCAAACGTGCGCATGGATTCGCCCTCAGCGTCAAGCCGCAAGTACTCGGCTCACGACCCAAGACGTCCATCCGGCAGACTAGGATTGAACGACTTGAACGCTCTGCAAGTCCACCTGCCCGAGCACCGACCCTCCTCCCGCCGCAGCTCCGGCTTCCCAACACCGCTAATGTCCTCTTCCCGCACCGCCGGCACGCCAGACGCCGACGCCTCCCCTTCCCTCAGCAGGCAGGAAAGCATGCTCAACTTCGACAACAGCAACCTCCCACCCACGCCGAGCATCGAAGTCGACGCCGACCTCGACCACGGCAACGAGACTTTCTCGCCCCAGCGCACCATCAACGACCTCGTCAGCACCTCCACCGCCGGCGCCGGTCCCAGCGTGCAGCTCGTGGAGCGCATGAGCGCGGCCGTCCGGCGGTTGGAAAGCGAGAAGGCAGCGCACAAGGATGAGCTGTCGAGGCTTTCGACACAGCGCGATGAGGCGAGAAATGAGATTGTTGTTCTCATGCGGGAAGTCGAGGGTAAGAGAGCCGACGAGGGGAGGCTGGAGGCTGCAGAGAAGGAGCTGGGAGAGGTCAAGGGTCGGTATGAGGCTTGTTTGCAAATGGTCGGGGAGAAGGAGGAGGAGGTTGAGGAGCTCAAGCAGGACGTTCTGGAGTTGAAGAAAATGTATCGTGAGTTGGTTGAGGAGAAGATTGGTGGGTAGAGGGTTGTTTAGCATTATTATGTACGATGGTAGATGAGTGATCTTGCGAGATACGATTCTATGATACCGCCCGTCATTGAGTATTACCCTTGAGTCTCGGACCATGCACTCTTGCACACGTTGAGTGATCGCAACGTAAAGCAGGAGGGAATACCGGATGTTAGATGTTTCTGTGGTCGTCGAGCTCTACTTACGAACAGTGCAAGATTCCAATGATCAACAAAGAACGGATCCATCATCAGCTCCTTGATGAGAAAGAGGGAGGCGTATAGATTATCATTAGAGGTGCATAGAGCAGCGTAGAACGATATCATATCTCGACAACGATAGAGACTTGTATTTCTCACTGTACTACAAACCCCATGCGAGAATGCACACAGCCGGAAGTGCCCGATTGATCGAATGCCGCAGTTGACCGGAGCGATTTCTTTTGATTCTATACATATACTTCGTCTATCAGGGTAGACTCTTCTCCAAATGATCGAGTGACCAAGCAACCAGTAATGGTCAAAACTTTCCTTCCCGTAATGCGTCTTTAGCTTCCTCCGCGCAGCTGCCTTCGTACAGAGCTTCATCGCGGGTGCTTTTTTGTTGGCGCTCCTCTTCACCCATAGACTGGAGACCTCCTGCGCCTGGTTGATTATCTCAGAATACCATGATCCCAAGGGGAAGTGCCTTCGTCGCGAAGCCGTTCCAGGTTTGTCGGTCTGATGTCGTTTTGTCACCCTTTGCCGGTGTAAGACGGGCCACGAACGAGTGGTCGTCTGGCTACGCGATTATGTGCTTCACATGACACTTTCAAAAGGCGATTGACTTCCACAACAGCCGTGCGCCACGGTTCTAGCCTTGTCTCGTGCCGCGTTCTGGGGCGCGCACAGAAACCCAACCGAATGATTAATCCGTCTTGACCAGAATCTCAAGCAGACGTAAACTCTGACTGAATATCAGAATCCAAGATCAAGTCTCAACACCCTCAAGCCCACCCAACACCTCCTCGCCCACACCACCTTTAGCAACGAGCAATTTGACAACCTCAGTGACAACACCCCTCCTTACGCCACCTCTGGGCGCCCTCCAAACACCTCTCCCCTCGTCCTTCTCTCTAGCAGCCAGAACCTCACTCGCGCTTGCAGTGGCAGCGGCGCCCGAAGCGGAGTTAACATCGCGCGGCACGCCGGCAGCGGTCAAGCGCGAGGGCGGATCGATGGTGCGCATGGCGACGACTCTGAGCCCGCTGGAATCGGACGTCGGAGCTGAGGTTTGCGCGGCGGAGATGGCGAGGACGGTCTCGGCTACGGCGAGTTCGTCGCGCGACGGGTCGAAAAGGATGTTGGGGCCGACGGTCGTTACGAGGAGGGTTATGGGGGGTTTGACGACGGATTGCTGCTGCTTCGTGGACGTTGTCTGGCGCGGGTAGAGGTATGTCGAGGCTTCCCAGTCGTCGTTGAAGAGAGGGTCTTCGTCACCTTGAGAGATGAGAGAGGGGAGACGTGTGTTGAGGAGAGCCAGGTGGGTGGTCAAACTGAGTAAGGGGAGGGGATAGGACAAGGGTGGCGAGAGGAGTAGAATCTGTCCCTGTTAGCAAATTGCACATCCACCTGAAAAATCAAGCGGCTTTTGTCCTCTAAAGTGCCACGCCGCAGAATGAACTTACATCCACATAAAGCCTCCAATGAAACCTCGAATTAATCCACAGCCGATCCCTCAAACTACCATCCGCACAAAGCGCCTCGCTGAGCATAGCGCCCAAAAACACAGGTAGAGCATCATCGTCCCTCAACCCAGGCACATCTACCGCGACCTCCAACCACTCATTCCTGCCCTTTCCCTCGCCGGTAGCGTAGGGATCCTCTCCCTCTCCTCCATCCATCTGCACATCGCCATCCGTCTGACGCGCCCGTCTGCTCTTTTCGACCTCGGCTTTCACGCCCACGACGGCCTCGGTGCCGTCGGAGAAGCAGACGCGCGCACTGCCGTTGGCGGAGGGGAGGATGTCCGCTTCGGCGACTAGAGGGCGGAATTGAGTCGGCGAGCGACCGTCGGGGCGGATGGGTGGGCTGGCGGACAGTGAGGTTTGGAGATAGGAGAGCTCGGCGGGCGAGAGCGGGATGTTGGTGTATGGCGCCATGGTGGGGAGGTTTTGATTGTTCGTTCAATGGAGGTGAGGTTGTTGCGCTGGACTGCGCGATGTGTAGAGGCTGTGCTGACTGGCTGGGCTTTTGTTGTGAGAAGCTTGCTGCGATAGGGGTCTTTAGAGGCCAGTAGCTTGTGATTCAGGTGAATCGAGGGTGGGAGTGGTGTAATATGTTGTGAATATAGTAAAGTATGTGCTCCATGAAGTTGGAGCTCACTACGTCGTGAAGCCAAAATTTCCCAAGTCCCGCGGCCGAAGCTTTCTCCATTGGGTGGGGGAGACCACAGCTCCTACACTCCAACATAGTCGAGCGATTCAAGTATTTACTTATTACATATGTTGGGGTTTCTGAAGTACATAGACGCCGCAAGAAGACATATTAGAGCGCGTTGTATATTCACGGTGGAATTAGAAAGAAGAGGCCACAGGGTTATCTAGCACATGGACATAAATGTAGGTACAATCTGCACAAGATGATATACCTTATCTAACTATTTACAAACACCTCTTTATACACGCACTCTGCTCCCGGAGCGCGGATTCCTTCCTTTCAAAACCCCTTCCCGGACTTCAAGGTCCTGGCCATCCCAGAGTAAAAACGCAAGGGAAAACGAAATCGATCCTCCTCTGCGACTCCATGTAGTAACACTGAGAATAAGAAAAGAACCGAAGAACGATCCACATCCGCATCCTTCCGAATAAAGAAAACCAGGCAAAGCACTCGAGGCACGAGCCCAACTCGGAAGGAGCGTTTTGATGATTTTTGGAAGGGGTATCAGCCAGCCAATGTGTCCCAGAGGCGCGTAGAAAACGCTGCAGAAGAAGCTGCGCGGAAGCCGCAAAACAAAGCAAATAAAGAAAAAAATATTTCTGGTAAAGCCAGGTATATATGGATGACAGGAAGAAAACGATGACGGTGATAGGAAAAGGGTGAAAGAGATGATCCGACGCTTTTTGCAGCCTGCTTTGCCAGAGGCGAGTGTTTCCGTTCCAGAAAAGGAAATGTAGCCACCAAGTACGAATCCTTGTTGATTTTCCCCCATGAAAGATGAAGAGATTTGACACAAGGAAAGAGAAAGCCGAGTGACCAGGGTCCAAAGATCTTAATGTGTCTGAAGAACGCAGGTCGACAAGGTTATGAGTAAAAGTAATTGTTGATAAAATTCGTATAGTTGCAATGCAGATGCGGCGCCAGGCTGTGTCGAAGCAGAAAAATTGGTCGAATGTGATGCTAATGGTGAAAAAAATTTATGCCCATGGTAAACGCCGAGTCTGTGCAATAGAGCGAGTGGCTAGAAATAAGGTGCGGATGACGCCGTAACGCCATCGCTGGTATGTGTTGCAGGAGAAAAACTTTGAGAAATGATCGAAAGTACCGGCCGTAGGAAAAGCTCTGGAGAATGGTCCGAGTGATTACGAAAAAAGGGTATCCCAGACAAGCCTAAGCTTGCCAAATGATGCTGAAACGCGAAGATGCCAGGTCAAGACCAAAGAAGGTGGTCATATCTTGGAGTGGAATAAACAGATGAATCACCTGTACGCTGCTTGAGTGGCGAAGATGCTTGCCGACGCAGACGCTGCCCAGTCACTCTCCTCGTAAGGAGGTGTGGGCCACTGCGGGTTGATGCTCTTTGGAGGCGGAGCCTGCGTCGGAATGGACATGGGCTTGGACGGTGTGCAGTCATGCGATCCGAAGCTGACGCCGTTGTTGTCCTTGGAGGGGGAAGGCGTCAGGTAAGGTCCAGGCGTAGGGTCTGAGAAGACGTGCTGCAGATGAGGCCTGCTAAGGCGCTGTGATGACTTGGTTGAAGCGGTGTTGTCGAGACCATGCACAGCGTTCTGAGCGGACTTGAGTGCCTCGTCCAGGAGTTCGTCCTCCTCGTCAGGGGTCTCGTAGTGCGGTGAGGGGTTGGCATATCGCACCGAGCGACGTGTTCGGCTCGAAATAGGGCCGATGGTAGCAGGGGACTTCTTGTCGTCAGCACCATACGGAAGCGAGTTGTGCCTCTTGAGCGAGGGGTTGCTTGCCATTCTCTTAGGAGTCTTGGCTTGCAGAGTGCCGCCGCTCGCGGTGGCATCAAGGCTGTAACGCACGCTTTGGAGGGCACGGTCGAGCTCAGCGTAGTTGGGGTCAGTGGAGGGGTTCGCGGCCACAGGTGCAATGGACTGGGCGTCGGGCATCGACTGCTTGTTTGCAGCCCAAGGAGCGCATCCGGGGTTTGATTCGAGGTCATCGGCCTGGGGAGAGAGGGTGCCCTGGTTCCTTCCGGACAGTCTTCTCGCACGCTTCCTGAGGTGTGAGAAGAAGCTCTCTCTTTGGCTACCAGTGGGTGACTTCAGACCATTGCCGCCTTCAAGCATGCGCTCGGCTTCCTGTCGGTGCACATCGGCGTAGTGGTTGCCGTGGGAGTTCAGTGACAATTGCCTGCCAACCTTCTTCCGCTCTTCTCCGCCTTCGGTGTATTTGGTGTTGGCTTGAGCAGTGGTTGAGTCAGGCTGAGGCGAGATCGGCTTGATAGACGGAAGAATGGGAATCGGAGCGGCGTTGGTGCCAGAAGTCGTAGACCAGGTGGATCGCTTGGGGTTGAGAGGTCTGTTCTTCTGGCCTGACATGACGGCTTCGCTTGTGTTGGCGTGCACGGGAGGCGGGCGTGTCTGTGCGGGCTGGATGTGCTCGGGAACAGGGGGAGCAACATCCTTGGAACCGAGAGACTTCCTGAACCAGAGAGAGGTTTTGGTGGAAAGAGCATGGCCACAATCGGGTGAGTCGGTGATGTTGTTGATGGTCGAAGGCTTACGGCCCAGCAACCTCTGTGTGCTGCTGCTCTTCGGTCTGATGAGCGGGTCCACGGCGTCCGCAAAATATTCGTGCTCCAGAGCCTGTCTCGAAGTCGGACGGACCTTGGGATCCCACATGAGGCACCAAGTAACGAAGTTGGCCAGGCTTGCAGGCCACTGGGGTGCCGGAAGAACAGTGTCGAGAGCGTGGGGTGCCATCTTAGGGAAGGAAAAACCCAGCTTCTGTGCCAATTTGATACCATCCTTCCATTCGCCGCCTCCGACCTTTTGGCCGTGCCTGTTGACCCAAGTACCAGGGCTGCCCATGATCTCGCAAACTCTCCAGACTTGGTCCACTTCGTTTCCACCAGGGAAGAGTGGCTTGAGAGTCGCAATTTCAACCGCCATGGCACCAACTGCCCAGATGTCGACGGGAGCAGAGTACTCGCCGGCCCGGAGAAGGACTTCGGGTGCTCTGTACCACCTAGTGGAGACGTATGTCGTGTATGGTATCCTTGACTGCGTTTCCCTAGCGAGACCGAAATCGGCAATCTTGATGGAAAAGGTTGATGGGGTAGCGGGAGGAGTGACGAGGGAAGAGTATCTCCTGAAGCTGTGTCCTGTTTCCTGGGTGGGAGAGGAGACGAGGATGTTTTCGGGCTTGATGTCACGGTGGAAGAAGCTGTGGTCGTGGATGTGTTCCAGTCCGGAGAGAATCTGGCAGAGAATGCTCTTGACACTGGCACCATCGAAAGGCTTGTGGTCACGAGACTTCATCAGTTGGTAGAGATTGCCGTCCATGTATTCCATGGAGATGTGGAGCTTCTTGCTCAAAGGGTCGAGAAAGATGTCGTATGCAGGCACCAAGTGGGGGTGATTAGGGAGGGACTTGAGGAAGATCACCTCTCGCAGCTCCATGCATTGGGAGAAGTGCTCGAAGGTCTTCTTCATGGTCTTGATGGCAACCTATTGACGTGTTAGCAAGCTCCTGCAGTCGATGAATGCTCTCATTGGCTTACCATTGTACCTCTTCGGACGTTCTGAGCGCCAGCGCTCCTCGTCCGACCAAGAGTGACGCTGCCGAAGCTGCCATCACCAATGTCTTTGAGGATCTCGTACTTGTCTTCAAGACAGAGAGCCTGCTGCGAGCCGCTGCTCGTCCAGCCCCGACTTGAAGTATCGTACGCGACAGTCATGGTGTGTCACTGGGACTTCGATATGTCGAAGCCAAATTGGTCTGAAATTCCAGCTCTACCTCAACATAAGTGGGATGGAGATGCGAACGGTGTCTGATCGATGGTCAGTCTCCAAGTTTCTGGCACCAGAGGCTGCGAAAGACGTACGGTTGGGTAGATGCAAGACGCGATTGCGGTACGGCCGGGCTGTTGGTGTGATTGTCTTAGACACAAGAGAGGGGGGTTGGTTGAGTGAGAGTATTAGGATTAGTACGCGTCGATATAGGTGACTGATATTGTATTGGATGTGATGTAAAAGGAGGGACAAAGTGAATGCAAGGACGAATCAGGGTCCTGCACAGGCTGCAAGTTGGATGTAAAAGAGTGTGGATGGTCCTGGAGAAGGGTTTCACTGAGATAGCGAGCTCGAGAGGAGGACGAGCAGGACCCCAAGACGACGGATGGCGGAACCGATCCCGGATGAGATAGCGTGGGCTAGCAGGAGATCAACAGGAACAGGGCCGGGCTGGCGCGCGCGCGGCGGGTCTACGCCTTGACTCGAAGGGCAGTGGGGCGAGCGATGGGCGATGAGACAGGCGCGGACAACCGATTCCCTGACGGGCTATGGGCGCGTGGTAGGGAGAGGTGGCGACGGAGGGCTGGGACCAGGTGAAGGTCCGGGTCGACGGGAACGAGCAGGATGGGCGAGGCGGACGACGGTAGAGGCCGGACAGGCGCACGAGTTAAGGGTTTCCAGAAGAGAGCACAGAGCGCATCAACAGCAATGGCAGACTGGATGCGGTGCAGCAGGAGGCGGGCGGAGAGGTCAAGTGCCGGCAGGGAGGGTTCAGATTAGGCGGGAATAGAGTGAGACACACTGGCCAGGGGTGCTAATGAAAGGTAATAATGAGGGTGAAGACGGCGGGATTAGCATCGCTTCCAGAAGACCAGGTCGGGCAGGGCACGGGTCCTGGAGTGTGGCCAGCGCAGAGCGAGTCGTCTGCTGTCGACCAGGCAGCGAGGAGGGCGAAGGAGGGTCGGTTGGTGAAGCCCCTTAGGATGGAGGGAGTGACGGCGCTAAGGATATGTCATTGGCGAGCAGACGAGATGAAGCAGACGTTGGCGTGGTTGGGCCGCGAGACGAAACGTGCGGGCGTGGAGGATTAGCGGTGCACACCAGACGATTGCAGTAA
>MSJI02000092.1:0-29409 GCA_001931905.2 Cladosporium sp. IMV 00045
TCTTTACGAATAATGGTCCGAATTAGGTGAAATTAAGCAAGCTCGTCCTTACTATCTAGTTCTATATCGTCTTCGACTTCGGGGCTCGGCGTAGGCGATTTACGTCTTTTATTCTTCTTTTTTCGTAAAGTCTCTTTTTCGGCTTTTTCGACTTCTTCGAGGATTTCTTACGTATTAAGGACGTATTTCCCTTTTAGGGCGACGCGTTTACCTATCTTACGTTCCCTACGTATCGATAGTCGACTCCGGGTCTCGTTAAGCTCGTATTCTAAAAGGGCATTCCGGGATCTGAACTTTTTAAGTTTAGTTTATAATCGCTTTATAAATCGCTTCGAAGGAGTCGAAACCGAAGAGTGATCGATTACTCGAGTAATCGTATCTCGAATATAACGAGGCTCCGTACCCCGGGGAGGCCGGGAGTTAAGGACACGAAGGTTAGGGGACCCCCTATCGTCGAGAATAGGTAGTAGAGTCCGGGGCGGGGGGGGGGGGGGGGTCCGAGGCGTAGGAGGGGTCTATCCCTCGAGATAGGCTATATTCCGGTCGATTTAAAGCCCGATTCGATAGTACTAACGCGGAAAGTCCTTCCCTTAGCGATAGAGTAGCACGTAGCCTACTCGGAGCGGTATAATCGCGCGGTCGACGCGAAAAATACCGAGTCTATCTAGATTCCGAGGTTCCTCTTTAAGGGCCTAAAATACGTAACGTCGAGAGGTTATAATAGATAAGACGAATAAGGTAGTAAGTAGACGGGGTCTATCTTATAGTAAAAGTAGTAAGATAAGAATCGGGCCGTAATATAACTCCCGTAGCTATCGAATAGTAGGAGACGTCGTTTATCGTTATTTCGTCTCGTTTCGGGGTCGAAAAGGGTCGTTAACCACTCGTATACGATTTAATTACTCGTCTATCCGGAAGTCGACGTCGTATATCGCTAATTTAATCGCTCTTCGGGGGGTATCCACGACGAATTCATATTCTAACTCTTATAGATAATCAGAGGTAGTAAGGCCCTTCCCGAGGCTCTTACGTACTCGATTATAGTTATCTATTCCTGCCGACTAGGTACCTTCTTAAATTTCATCTTATCTTCTTTAGTAACGAAGACTTTCGTAGACTACGACGTACCTAGCGCGTACCCTATCTCGTCGAAGTTCTAGATCGATCTAGAGTCGTACGAACGGGTCCCGTAGAGCGTAGTAAGCTAATCAAAAAATGCGATTATGCGATCTCGCGACGTCCCTTCGTAACGAGATGCTTCGAGCGATCGCGACGTGATCGTAGCTACCTCTAGATACCGGGTACGGAACCTATCGAGCTAGTACTTACCTAGGGGCTCGTATAAGACCTCGGGGTCCGATAAGGCTATACGGCCTTTCTAGATTTCGAAGGCTAGTTCTTTTATAAACGTAAGAGTAATCGGGTTCCCGAGGTTCGCGAGTCGTCTAATCTAGGCTATAAGAGTATATTCCTCGGCGATAGATAATGCTTACTATTTTTCGTAAGCTATAACTCGTAATTACCGTCCTAGTAGTCGTTTTTAAGGCGTAGCTCTCGGGATATTCGTCGCGTCGCTATACGCCCGAATCGAAGGATAAGTACCCGCGCGATAGGCTAGTATAGCCTCCTCGATAGCCTCGTTCGTATAGGAAGTCATAAGAAAGATAAAACGAAAAAAGACACGTAAAAATTTGGATTATGTACGAAGATGACGCGCGTCAAATTCTGGCTTGGCTCGCTTCACCGTCTGGCTCGCTTCCCCGTCGGTGACGTTACATGTCATCACTTAGGACACACCCAACACATTGCTTGCTTAATTTTCCCGAAACATCAATCATAAGTTAACATATAAACAAGCCAACGCATAAACCATTCCATCCGAACCTGATCACCCGCCTCAAAACGCAACATACATATCTGCACAGATCGTCGTAGTAAAAGTTACTGTCGTCAAATTAGCTCCATATTCAGCTCCAGAGCCAATCAGCGACATTGACGCTGTCACAGAACCGGCATTGTTGCTTGCATCACTGCTCGTTTCACTTGTCGGCTGCACTGCAGAACGCGTTGTTGACGACAATGCAGTGGCTCCATACGCACTCACTGAAGCCTCGCTATCCTGCTCTGGCGAACTTGTCGGCGTTGAGCTTGATCGAGGCACTGTAGTTGTGAGCCAGATTGTCGAGGTGGAGGTTGTGTGGAGGGTTGTCATTTCTTCTCCTTCTCCATCTATGGTTTGGCTGGGAGGTTCGCTCGAACCTGTGGCATGGCTTACAGGAACAGGTTCGTGAGTTATCGGACGAGATTGGACATCCAGGGAGATCGAAGATGGGGAGATTAAGGGGGTGTCTGGAGTTGGCGGGGCTTGCTCGCTGGTCGGAGCTGGTGTTTGGCTGGGGGTTGGCGAGGGTGCGTTCGCGTCGGCTTGCGAGCTGAACATTGAGAGGTTGGAAGATGATTGAGCGCTGTCAGACCTGCTGTCGGCGCTTTGGGGTGTGGGAGGGCTAGATGTTGTTGGATTGTTGCCGTTTGGCTGCCCATCAGCCAGGGCCTTTTCTTTTGGCTGTGCCCAGGTAGAGTGGTCGTCGTTGGAAGAAGGGGGCTCAGAGGAGGCTGCAGGTGAACTCGGTGGTGGAGCAGGCGAAGGAGGAGCATTTGTCTGCGAAGATGGCGCAGGGGGTGGAGGGCTCGCAGGCTCACTCGACACCGCCGATGGCGGCGCCACGGAAGGATCCGGTTGTGGACTCGACGTAATCGGCTCAAAAGCGAAACAGGACGAAGGCACACTGAATGACCCTGCCCCTGCAGGAAACATATTTCCCGCGCGAGTACAGCCGCCAGTCCCTGCGGCAGGCGCGCCGTCGGCACCAACTGGGGATGCATCCCTGCCAGCTGCAGCTAGGACGCTGAGAGCGTTTTCTGACTGTGGAGAGAGCGCTGGGCCTTGGCTTGATGTTGATGGCGGGTTGGACGATGGGACGGGGGAGATGGTGATTGTGCTTTCGATTGTGATCTTGCTTTTGCTTGGTGAACTTGGGGAGGAGACGTCTTTGATCAAAGTCGACGGGCTCATTGAGGCTACGAGCTCTGATGACTCGGTTGACTGCTGGGCAGAATTGCTCGTGGAAGATGAGGTGGAGGATGGACTTGAAGTTTGCAGACTGCTACTGCTTGACGATGTCGATACTGTTTGCAGGTTCTCCGTCTGCGCAACATGAGAGCTTGGTGCTGCTGAAGTCGAGGGCGAGCTCGAGCTGGATGATATTTTCAGGCTGGTGCTGCCTGATGAAGTCGACGATACTTGCGAGCTCTCTGTCCTTTCAACATAAGAGCTTACTACTGTTGGACTCGAGCGCGATTTGGAGCTGGAGCTAGAGCCGGACGATTGAATAGAACTACTCGTCGATGCGGTGTGGTTATCGATCGATTCGACAAGTGCTCGAGCATCATGCTGGTGATGATGTCCCCCACGCCCGCGGTCACGCCACTTGAACAGTCTTCCATGCCCCCACCCACCCCAATTCGTCGGGGATTCGCTGAAATATGGCTTTCTCTGTGGCGTCGCGGCATTCGAGGTCGCAGCAGGGACCAAACTATCCGTACACGTCGTACTCTGTCCAGTCTGATCTGCCTGCGCTGCAGCCGGAGCCACTGCATCCCCCGTTCCTTGCTGCGTGATCGTCGAAACCACAAAAGTCGTCGGCGCGTCGGCAGTCAAGACGACGTCGGAAATGAAAGTCGTCTGACCATACGTCACGAGTTCGCCGGGAGATGCGCAGCGGCCGCCGTCGGGCCAGGTCGTGCTCGGGTCGCAGTCGAAGAGGGAGATGCTGAGTTCGGAGGTTGGGATTGCTGGCGTTTGGGCGCTTGCTAGGATGGTGTTGCTTATGAGATAGTACAGGGCGGCCATGAGCGTGTAGCTCAAGGTCGTGCATGTGGTGCGTCGCGCCATGCTGAGGGGGGTTGATGTTGAGTATACCAGGTGCCAGGCTCGCGAGTCTGATACTGTTGTTCTTTCCAATTGTATCAGGCAGTTTCGGTGCATTGAAGAGCAGTGTTTGTTTGATGGTTAGTGTGATTACCGCATCAGGATGAGGGTCGGGCTGGGAAATTAGATTGGTCACGAGGTCTTGTGAGTGCCCATGTGAAGATGGATAGTACCAACAATCTCAAGCGCAGAGTCGTGCTGGATCGCAGTGTTAAAGAGGAGGCATACACCTCAAGATAATGAATCGGCGCGTTCGTCTGATCTGGCTTGAGAGTGTGTTGGTTCTGAGCAAAAGCAGTAGTAGGGAGAGTCTAGGCTCCGGGAGACCAAGGAAATGAATCATGTGAGAGCACGAAGTAAATGGGCAATGAGAGCCGAATTGGTTAATTAGTAGCCATATCATTACAATCGTTCAATCTGAGCCCATGATCTTCCTGTCCAGCCGGTGAGGGCATCCAGTCTTACTTTCCAGAGCCAAACCAGCTAGAGATTCCACTCTTGGCCTTGTCCGCGCCCTGTAGCACATCAGTAAACAATTCTACCATTAAGGCAGCACCCCGCGAAGACTCACCTCTGTCACATTCTTGTCGAACGCATCCACGGCCTTGTTCAGCTCACTACCAGTCTGTTTGATGGTCTGGTCGAGACCCTTCTCAGCTCTCGCCCTGTAGTCCTCCAGCTTCTGATCGACCTTGTGAGTTCCGTCGCGGGCCTGAGTAGCGAGTTTGTCGAGCTCCTTGCCAGCGTCGGCGGCGAGGACCTCACCGTCTTTACGGATTTCGGTGCCCTTGCTGGGAGCGTCGTCCTTTGCGGTGTGCTTGAGCTTCGCTGCGTCGGCTGGAGAGGGAGATGTCAGCAATGGCTTGAGTGAGAGGATAATACATCGTCAGACAGTACCTTCGAACCTCTTCTGTGCAGCTTTGGGGTCTCCGCCAGCTTGGTAGAAGTAGTATCCGGCGCCGGCCGCTGCAGCAACGCCACCGATCTTGAGAGCTCTCGACATGTTTATTGACTGAAGAATTGAGGAGTGGAAGGGTTGGAGTTTGGGTTGGCTTAGAATTGTTGTGATAGATTACGGAAGTGAGTAGAGTGGGAGAGGATGGGAAGATGGGATTGTTTAGGAGCTCGCCGCTTGAGAGCTCGATGGCTGGTAGAGGTTTGTTCCTTGATTGGCCTCCTGGGCTGCTCCTGTGCCGCGGTCGAGATCTTTCCTCATTACAGGTAAATGACGTCGGCGTGTCTCTCCTCTTGCTGTGGCTTGTTGCGGGGGAAGCTGCGCG
The DNA here is from genome assembly GCA_001931905.2 of Cladosporium sp. IMV 00045. Lineage (NCBI taxonomy): Eukaryota > Fungi > Ascomycota > Dothideomycetes > Cladosporiales > Cladosporiaceae > Cladosporium > Cladosporium sp. IMV 00045. The sequence continues at coordinate 5,269 of MSJI02000092.1, forward strand.
ATCTACCAGTCATCCAAAATCACGTGCTGATGCCGGGATCTCTGCAGGCATGTGAGAGGATTGGCACTTGGAAGTGCAGGCCTCTAACCACTTCCGGCTCTAGCGTCCAATGGAAGTAAGTGAATCTCTGACTGGTTCCCGGCGCCAGCAAAGGCTGAATGACGATAGCAGAAGGCGCCGTTGGAGATCGCCATCTCACACCTGCCGCTATGGCTGGCCTACCCGCAATATCCTTTTCTCTTCTTGTCTCTGCCTTGTTTACATGATTGTTGCTACTACCACTCACAACCGCTAGCCGTTGCTGCTACTGCCACTCCTTTGAACATACCGGCGTTTGCCATATCCAGCCATGTTGACATCTGCCCGCAAGCCATGAAATGCGACGGCAGTGATCGACCCCGATCGCAAGCACGGCAAGTTCCAAAAGCTGGACAAGACGCGGGACGAGACGAAGGAGCATACCGCCGTGAACAGTAGTGCACCGAAGCCACGAACCGCGATCTCCAACCCAGTCCCACCACGCTCTTGATCAGATCCACTGCCTCTACCAGCCTTGCTCTTCATCTTCTCAGCCCTATACATCCCCCCCTTCAACCTCTACCGACTACCCTTAATGCATAATCGCCATGTCGCGCACATCCTCGCTGCGCCACGTCGTTAGCAACACACCCGAAGCTTCGACTCTGAAAGCCCAGAACCAGGTCATCCTGATCGACCACACCACGCCTGACCGCACATCCGGCGCTACATCTGACGACGACCTCGAAGAAGCCGCGCGAGTAGACACTTCGTCCACGTCCACAGAACCGCTGTTCCACAAGATCAGTCGCACTTCCGTCTCGAATTCCGTGCGACACCAAGTCAATAGGCAGAAGTACCGAAAATACCAACAACATCGATACAGCGGCGGCCATCTAGCTCCCGACGAAGATGGCAGTCGCGCTCCGCAAGAAGGAGAGGAGGCAGCACCCACGCAAAAAGGATACCTCGAACGCGGCAAGGCACGAGCGAAAAGAGTCTTGAATCGCAAGAAGACGCTTGGTCGTGGAGATGATGAAGACAGCGTCATTGACATCTTGTATGAGAACCAGCGGGGCGCATTCTTCTTTGGCATGCCTCTGTTCAGCAGCAGCTCTCTGCTGAATTTCGATCCCAAGCCGTGGCAGAACTCTGCTTTTCGCACCTCGCCATCCGACATTCGGAATGCACAGGTGCCTGACCCTAGCTGGGATTGGGCGTGGAAGAGCTGGTATGTTGACATGAGTCGCGATGTGGACGAGGAGGGTTGGGAATACAGCTTTTCTTTCCAGAAAGGGTTCGCCTGGCATGGCAACCATCCGTGGTTTCACTCGTTCGTACGGCGGAGGAGATGGTTGCGGAAAAGGGTGCGCAAAAACATTGCTCACAAAACCAAAGAACGAGGTCATGAACTCAACGCCGATTACTTCACAATACATCCCAAGACAATGCGCGGACCTTCGCCTAATGGCAGCCTTACCTATTCCGCTCTGCGAGCTCGAGGGTTCCAGGACGAAGAAACAGATGTCCACGAAGTCGATATTCCAGACATTGGCACGCTTATCCGCATGCTTCGAAAGGCAGCAGTCGATCGTGAGAAGCTTGTGGCCGTCCGCAAATTCGTCGACCAAGGTGGCGACGAGCTGTATTATCTGTCAAAGCGCATGGAAGATATCATGAATCTCTTCGTCTACCAATCCTCTCGCCGCCACCTTCTCGCTGAACTGATACACCATTTTGACTCCACGACCGAGCGCAAGAACAGTCTTTCGGGACACACGCACACGGACGAAGATGCGAAGAAAGAACATGACGCTGCCGCAAGGCAAGCTTCAAATCTTCTCAGGGCTGTGGAAGCTGCCGATGAGCAGGTAAAACGGCTGGAATACTGGTCCGATATCAAGAGTATGGCCCGTAAAGGCGAGACACTCCACGCCGCCGACGACAGTCATTGGAACCCTACGAAATGGCAGGGGCTGGATCCTGCATCCCCTGCACACGAGGAAGATGCATTCCGCAGCAAGCAACACCACACAGAGCCACCTCCCGATCTAAACAACCACCCCGAACCTCAAACCCGACGAGACCAGCAACACAGCAGCGAAAGCGACACAAGCGGCTACGTCACAGCAGCAACGACCCGTTCAAAAGCGCGAAGCCTCCAAAAGTCCAAACCCAGCCAAACAGACATCGAAGGCGAAATCTACACAACCGCACCGGAGACTCTCCCGGCCGAATCAGACCGAAGATCGACCAAAGACAAGGGCAAAGGCAAAGCCACGGCCGTCGACGGCGTTCTCGAAGAAGACCCCGAAGGCGAAGCGCACGCCGAGGCTAATGCTGAGGAAACGCGGGACGATGAATCCGTGTTCAAAGACGCCAAGGAAGTCCAGTCGATTCCGCCGCGTACATCTTTGGAAGAGAGGTTCCCGGGAGAAACGTCTCGTGATGGCATCGAGGTTGTTGAGCCCAAGGCGATCGATGCTGATTATGATGAGACTCCTATGATTTGAGGGGTTGGAGCTTTGCCATGGGCGACTTTCAGTGACCCCACGCCGTCGGCCAGGCAAAACAGCCTTTAATCTGCATGCACTTCTGCCAACCATACGAAAGAGCAACGGCTCTCGACACTCATCTCTTTTCTTTCTTTTCTTATCCCTTTTATGTTATGAGCATCCGCATACCCTCTCACAAGCGTGGGCGTTCACGAGCGGCAGCTTTTTGCTCACGAGCCATCAATCTCGCGTTTTTTCTTCTCTTTCTGTTGTTCAATTGTCTGTCATCGACTATTTCCTTTCCCCCAACCTCAAAAAGCAGCATCCAACGCATGCATGCATTTCACACACAGCAGACGCTGTTACCTTTCCTTTTTTTTTCCTCCCTCGGCTTTTTCATGAGCAAGGCCATGAAGACGATACCATCATATTTCTTTCCTTGTCTTTAATTGTATTTTCTCGCTTTTTTTCTTTTCTTTTCGATTTTGTATAAGTGTATGATACCACTCTTATTACATAGTCAGCCTGCAATATATAGCAATGCAGCCTTCCAAGCCCTTTCACAAGTCGGTCTTCGGTGTATGAAATGCCATTTCACAACTGTAGCTGCGATTGTTACCCTTTCTTTCGCGATACGTGTGAGGTGAAGCAGAAAGACTGTCAAGGGTTAGGGTTGGTGTTAGCGGATAGACTTGGGTGTCTTTCCAGAGAGTTGTACCTTTGGCCTCGAGCGCCGGTAATACCAGCCTATTGCAATGTCTGAGAATAGATTTCAAATATATGCTGGCCGAGGAGTGTAGCCTCACGTTCATTGAGGCTCAGTAACACAGATCATCCCGAGCCAACTTGGATTGTCACATGACACACGATTTCCAGCATTAGACTGCTGTTTGCAGAGCGTATTGCCAGTAATAGGGGATTCGTCTCGCCGTCTCGAGGGGATCGACTTGCATAGGGTTGTTGGAGGTTAACGATTGAGGGACCAGTGAGGTATGGTCGTGATGAAGAAGTCATCACTGATTACAGCGCCGTGACATCGAAGAGCTTTGAGTTGGGGTGTTCGATCAGTGCAAGGGAGAAAATAGATTGTTGGCGATAAGAGATCGTTGAAAGTTGACGATCGAGAGGGTAGTGAGAAGTACGATCTGGACGAGAGGCGAGTGATCGCGACATTGATTGGATTTGCGAGAAAGTTCGTCTGGCATTGCAAGAAGTGGCATTGCAAGAAGTGAAACAGCAATCAACGATTCGCCAACGAAAGCGCACTGCTTACACGATTCAAGGATGGGTTTATGTTCCATCAATCCCGAGTTGATCGAAAGATCGTTCAAGGCTGACGATCGAGAGAGCCGCGACAAGTGCCATGTGGTCAAGAGCTACTGAACAGAACACAGTCTGATACTTCGAAATCATCGCAATCAGCAACACAAGATTCGATTGGCTATCAATAGGAAGCGCAACTTTCGCAGGAATCAAGTTCAAGTTTCTCTTCAAACGGTTCTGGATTAACAATTACAGATTATGAGGCTGCACGAAATACGAAAAGTAACCACCTCCACCAATCGACTGCAGTGCCTGCAAGATATCCAACACAGCAGCATGCTCTGGAAAGCATCAATCACCACTCATCCAACGAGATCAATCCCCTCTGCTCCAGTAAATGTTACATCAGATTGACAACCTAAGCAATCTGGCCACGGATAGCGCCAGGAACGGCCTCGGAAGAGTGGACGTCAGCGAAGAAAGCCTTGGGGTCCTTCTCGATCTGGCTGACGTGGAAGCCGAAGCCCTGGTCGACGCCGTCGTCGTTCTCAACACCGGTGACGAAGCCGTCCTTGCCGCCGTAGATGCAGCCGACGCTGCGGCGCTCGTTGTCGCAGATGGGCTCCGGGTTGGGGAAGGCGATGCGAGGGGGGCCGGCCTTGCCGCGGGCGGCCTCGTGGATGTGAGTCGCGGTGTCGGCGGGCGACTGGTAGTCGCCGCGGAAGTTGTAGAGGGTGATGTTGTAGCAGATGGTGTTGGAGTCGGAGTTCAGGCCGAACTTGTACAGGCCGCTGGCGCCCTTGAGGCCGCCGGTGAACTCGTTGTTGGCGTCGACGACCTCTTCGGGGACGGCCTTGATCTCGTAGGTGGAGGTGAACTCGACTGGCAAGGAGGTCAGTGTTGTTTCGATGGTTAGGAGCTGTGAGATGGGGATGGAACTTACAAGGTCCCTTAGCGGCGACCTCCTCCTTCTTGTTGCCCCACTTCAGGCCCCATTTGTGGTCACCGAAGATGGGAGTAGCCATGGAGGCAGTGGCCATGGAGGCAGCGACGGCGAGAGAGAACTTCATTGTTGCTGGAGTGTGGTGTTTGAAGAAACGATTGATTGGCTTTTGTTGGTTGAGTGAGTGGAAGTTGTTGGTTGAGTGTTGTGATGAACAAAAGAATAATCGAAGGCTCCCATTCCCATACTATATACCATGAACTCTCATGAACCGTGCCCACAACACCTCACTACACAGCCCAAGAATGACCATCCGCACATCCTTGGCCGACGTCAAGTAGACCAGTAGCGAAGTAATTTCGTACAATGCGCGAAATCTGAGTCTTCCAAATCCACGGGGTTCAGAACGCCTCCGAGCCGTATTCTAGCATCGCTATCGCTAGTTAGCCAAGAGGAGTGCAGTACAGTTCAGATGTTGTCGGTCATCTTCGATCAAGACAATTGCATTGGCGAGCGTCTTGGTAGTCGTGGTAGTGCGCTCGGCACCGCTGCTTTGGGATGTCTTCCCCAGAAATGGATGCCGATCATGGGGAGATTGACGCAGATCGTTGGAGAATGACTCGTCGACGTTGATGACATTTTGGTCGTCTATCGGTGGATGCCGTCCTCTTCTAGAGCGTTCTCTGGGCTCCAGCACAACAGTCTTGCCCATTCGTCGAGCACTGTTCTTACCAGGGGCAATATGATCGCGGTTCCAACCAATTCACAGTCAAAGTCGATTACTTTGATTTCTGAGATCCAAATAAACCTTCAAAGCGGCTAGGCGGCGCTACCCTTTTTTCCGACTGCAGGGCGTCGATCTCCCTAATTGGGCGACGCCATCTTTCCGCCCAGGTCTGGATTGGTGATGCTCCCAAGAGCATGGCATTCCTTGAGTCCCATAGGCTTTCGATTATCAAATACACTCCAGCCAATGACCGTTCCCCCGTCACCCGTGGTTCCTGGAAAACCCACACTTTGACACCTCCAAGAATATGAGCCTCCGCCACGGCCAACGTGCGGGCGCGCGGGCGAACGCCATGTCCTGAGAGCCTGGATTCTTGCGGGCGATCTTGCAACCCCAGTCCACGCTTGTTCTTAGGATCGCCGCCGGGCTCTTCTTGTTCAAGATTACTTGATTGCTTCGTCCTTGGCCTGAGGTTACAAGACTCGCAGAGCTGCGGTCTGCGCACGACATGCAGCAGGACGGCAGACTGCCCGAAATTTCCAATCTGGTCCTGCAGTAGTAAAGGATGAGGAAATTGTCCAAAGCGTTTGTGTTGCGTATGCCACGGCATGGTTCATCTTGCCAGTTCCTGAATAGCAATATGGTTTCGGTGAAATGTAGTCCAGGCACACGACCAGACGTTTCCCACAGCGCATTCTCCACGGCAAAACGCAGGGCAAACCCATCTCCCCCCAGTTCGAGCGTGGCGAGAGGTCACAGGCGTAGTTACACCTTGGCAGCAGGAGGTACAGCATTGGCAAGCTAGATATTTTCTCTGAAATTAGAACTGATGATTTGGAATGAGACTGGACCTCGTGCCTTGCCCGCTGTGATGTCAAGGGGTACTCTCATTACAGAATAATCATTTCAGACGACTGCTCGTTTATTGCGTCTCGTTGAGAAGCCGTCTCAATCAACGTGCGATTTTTCGATATGCCACCCCCATCTACTTGGCCGAGAGCACGCGAGAAGCATGAGTATAAACGACGCCTCAGGGGCAGCGCTCCCATAGCTGCAGTCAACAGATTGGCAGACTTATTCCTTCCTATCTCGACGATAAATTCAGCTGAAGTGATGGGCATTCGAAAAGGTCAGATCAAGCTGATGTCTTGCTGTTGTGAAACACTTTAATTGGCATGAAGTAAAAGTCATGTTGTAGCTTTCCATCTCAATACGAGCGAGTTGACCATTCGCTGATGAACATACATCGCTCTACCTGCAAGTCAAAGGCATCACCTGATCCAGTCAGCCTACACTTCTCGAGAGGATACAGACATTACAGTATTGGGAGGCCCGAGTCCAAGCTGCAAGATTGCTCGTGCACCTTCAGCACTATATGAAGGTTTCGCACGCCGACTAGCATCAATACCGCCAAGTAAACGAGAGTTTGTGTTGGTTGACGCTGCGCCACAGTCGTAGGATGAATGTCAAGGAACTCTATTGAAATGTACCACTCTAGTGCCGGAAGCCAATACATAACGCACGGTACTATTGCATCGCGCAGATTGGCGAGAGCATACTTTCCTCTTCAGCTTTCCAGATCGCACGCTGTCTCATATGCCGTGCGTGAGTGTTGGCACTCTTGGACCAATTTTTCTGCCGTTGAGCCTCTGCCGTGTTACTGAAGAAGCGGCATTTCTATGATCTATCGTCGGTGCGCGCGTGCACTAATAGGCCGGTGTTGCGTGATGCTGTCGGAGGCCATAGTATGCAGGAGGCCATGCGTGAAGAATGCGGGAGTTGTGAAAATTGATGATCGACATCTGTGAGTTACACTGCTTTGGTGGGACTCTTCATGCCAAAGCAGGTAGTGCAGATGCCGACAAGCTGGAGTCATCAACTCGATGAACGGGAGTATGGGTAGGGTAAGATCAAATACCACCACGAGAATTGGCGAAGACTGCTGACAAGAAACCCTAGCAATTGCAGACGTGAAGGGAGAATCAGGCATCAAGGCGACACTGTACGACGTCTCCCACTCGATCGGCATGAGGCGTTTTTTTTATCATCGAAAGATGAAACCAGAACACAACAATCACCATTTTTGTCTACACGATCACCCGAATATGCCTGTCATATGCAGGTCGCTCTTGTATTCCGGCTCGCGGTTCACCAATCTGTCGGCATTGTTGACCGGCTCGGCATGCGGGTGGGCATCACGCATAGAGCACGGCGGCTGCGGTGTAACGTGAAAAAAGATGATCATTGAAAGTTGATATTGCCGCGCGCACTCACTTTGATACTGCTTGGGCATGTGATTACACAATAACGATGTGGCCGGATCTTGAGGCATCAACGCTTGAGGCTCCAGCAGCGCCGGCTCGACCTCCGTGTCGGGCGGCTGGCATCGTGCAGCCTGGTGTAGCCCATGTATCGGTACCTGTTCGCCTGGCGAGGCGGACGAACGCCATCCGGTGTTCCTGGTTCCCCGGTGACGACCAATGCAGCCATCATTCGTCAGCGAGAATGCTTAGTCCCGGGCCAGCGGTGGGACAACACATCATGATACGATCTGCCTTTCGGTCTCATGGGCAAACATGCGATTTGAATACCGCCGTCACCGCCTATCCAGCTGCACCCCCACGGTGACCAGGACGGGGAAGTCGCGCCGCAAGCGGAAGTTGCACGGTAGCGGTGATCGAGCATGCTGCGGGAGATGCAGCACGACATGCCTGCAGATGTCAGGCTTCCGCTACCTACAACGTGGCTCGATCCAAAGCGTGACGTCTTAGCAATGCCTTCTCCCGCGCTTCCAGTGTCCTGGCAGTCGGCGACGGGGAACCAACAGCCACATCGCATCGCGCGTCAAGGCTGCATGATCCGGTCCCGGTCCGACTCTGCTTGCCCACTGCTTGGTATCTCGACCGACGCCCGGAACGTGGGATCCTCACGAACCATCAAGGATGTGCGTTCATCAGCATCCTTGTCACTAGAGATTGTGCTCTGCGGGATCTCAGGATTTTGTCAGCTGGTATGGTGCATCCCAAACATCTTGTATGAGGCTGAGGGCACCCCTGTCGACAATGTGGCAGTGTATGGGTTCCCCCAGCTTCTTCTTCTGTGGGAGAATTTTATAAAGACAATAGAGTTCCTTATGCGAATCTTCAGATTCAGTATGTGCTTGTTCTCCCACCATCAATCTACTTTCATTCAGATCGTTTCATCGGCACGAAAATACTCCCACAATGCAGCCGCAGGACCAGCATCAAGGGAAGTCCTCCCTGTTGCAAGCAGCAGAATCACATGTGCAGCTGTCAGAAACTACACTGAAGCAGCATGACGCAACTCCAATTGTGGTGAGAGACTCAAAGTCCTCTGGACAGACACTTTCACCGATCAAGTGACACTGACATACATTTAGCCAGACACAATCTTCGGCGAGTCTATGATTCGTTCTGAAGCCGCGCAAAAGTTCGAGCGCGTGATGGCTACCATTACAAACCACTTCGACAATGCATCAACGAAGCATTCGAAGCATGGGGGACAGGGGACAGAACCCTCTGATTCAGCGCTCACTCGGTTGCCAAACCTCTATCGACCAGATGCTTCAAGCTCAATGACACCAATCCAGCGGTTCGCCGTTCTGGCCCCAGCAAACGACCCGACGCCATGGGAGGCCAGGCGGGTGATGATCGAGGCAGGATTGACTGAAGGCTCATTGGAAACACTTCAAATCCGAGTCGAAGCTGCCATATCTTCGGTCGCTGACACTGTGGTTCCAAGGAGGTCCAGTAAGGTACAGGCAGTCGTTGGAGGATCGGCTTGATGTATAGAAACGATCTTGGACGAACGAGATTGTATTTACGAGGTAGAACGACATCATAAATCTCTTAGTTCCGGGTCACGCCATTATAGAGACCTGAAAACAGCTGGAAAGAAACCCCGAAATGCGTTGCTCAGCCAGACGATTTCGCCATCACTGAGAGACGCCTTCAGCATAGCAGACTGGCTCATGGAACACAGTCCTCGTTCCAGGGCATAACGGCGAGTCACACCTTCTAGACCACCAGCATGTGGAGTGATCCACTTGCCGTCACGGTAGAAGTATGCAGTCGTAATAGATCCGTCCATTATCTCGCCAGCGCTGTTGTAGAGTACAACCTCGGTCATGGAACCAGGCGTTAGCTCAGCATCTTTTCGTGCCCGATCATAGTCGATGCGGCGTGAAGTCTTGATTTCCGTGTAGAGATTTGCTTCAGTGGGCTGAGTGTCCAGGATGACAGTCCATGCCGGATTTGTATATTCGTCAAACGACTTCGGGAAAAGTAAAGGATCAGATGGTGCCACGGGGACGAGAGAGACTTCTGACCGTCCGTCGGGCCACACAGACACTTTTCCACGGCGGACAATTGGCTGCTCCGATTCCTCTGCTGATGCTCTCAACTCGTCAAAGATTCGTTGCTCAAAACCATCTAAGTGAAGTAGGCATTCGGGCAATTGAAATCCAGCAATAGATTTCGCTGCACTTCGAAGGCGATCATAGTGATATTCAAGAAGAAAAATATCCGACTGGCGACCCCCAAGAAGAGACGTGTGAGTCGAATCTTTTGAGAGTCTGCTGTCAAATCTGAACGTGGTGAAAATGTGAAAATTTTCAATCAAGGGCAGCGGCATAGGGTCGCGAGTCGCCATTGGAAGACTTGCGAACGACTGTGATAAGATGTTCAGTAAATGCTCTAGTTTCCTTGATGGTAGAGTTGTCGTTGTCTGTGAGGTCGAAGCACGGCCTTCCGGAATTCGGGCAAATGCCTTTCGCGGATGCGCGATGGTGGCCGTGCGGGCTCGACTCGAGGCGCGATGACCTCAAGATCAACACATCAAGAATTCGATATCTTTAAAGAAGGCCACAACACTGGAACAAGCGGCGAGTAGGCCACCATGCGTGCCTCGGTGACTGGAATGACAGCCGGCGAGCCCAGTGGCGTGCCCACGAAGGAAGTGGCAATCTTGACTTGGGCTTTTGCGACTTTATGGTGGAGTGTGTTCTCTCCACCGCACAAGACCTTTGCTGCCAGATTATTGCTGCTCCAACCGGCATGGGCTGCACGTATGTTCGCTGGAGATGGAACGTGGTTACAAGACTTGTCCATCCTCCTTGGCTTGCATGCCGTCTACACGCTCTGGGCTGGACTCTGGTCGCTACCCAGGATATACAGCTGGTTTTCGCGAAACTACAACGATGAGGCTATGCAAATATACATCCTAGTCTTCTCATTACTTGGACTATGTGGACTTTCGGCGGGCAGCATCGCACATCGAGGGAATCAGCTGGACGAGCACGAAATGCATGGGCCAAAACGGGCAGCAGTCATCGAGGAGGCCTTGCTTCCTCCACTACTTATACCCAGCAGGACGACGCATTCTCGGATCTTCCCCCAAAAACATAGCTTCTCATATTCGTACCTCTTCGTTGGAGTCCCCGTCGGTATGGTAGGCAGAAGCGGTCAGGCTCTTTCAGTTGATGGCTCACCGCCTTCATGGTTCAACATCAGAGCACGCGACTACCTATTCCGAGGAGGCGAAGGACTCAGCCTGTCTGAGAAACTTCAAACCTACCTTGAACGTCAAGGCATCTCGGAGCGGCATTATTCTTTCGCGTATCTGGTCACCGCGCCTAGATTCCTGGGCTACAGTTTCAACCCCGTTTCATTCTGGTACATTTACAACGCCGACGCACAGCTGAAGTACATGATCCTCGAAGTCAACAACACATTCGACGAGCGAAGGATCTACCTCCTCCGACCAGGAAGCATAGACGAAGACTTCGTTCCCGAAGACGACACCAAATCAAGCAACGCTCTGTATTTCAAAGAGACCTGGCAGAAAGACTTCCACGTCTCACCCTTCAACAGCCGCAAAGGCACCTACTCTCTGCGCGCGATCGATCCCGTAGCCGCCTTCGAGGAATTCGGCCACGTCAAAGTAGACAACAACATCGTCCTGCGCTCAGACAAGGACCACCCCAAACTCGTTGCCCGCGTCTTCTCAACCGACTCCCCCACCTCCGCCATGACAGTCGACAAACTCCAACTACTCCGCTTCATCGCATCCTGGTGGTGGGTCGGCTTCGTGACCTTCCCACGCATCGTAACCCAAGCCTGGAAACTCTTCTTCAAGAAGAAATTGCACGTCTGGTTCCGCCCCGAAGTGACCTCCACAAGCATCGGACGCACCTACACCGACGAAGAAAAGATCCTCGAAACCCACTTCCGATCCTTCCTCACCTCCGTCGTCGAGGGCACCGACCGCTCCCTCCGCCTCATCTACCAAGCAGCACACCACCACGACTCCGAGCTCGTGCTTTACAGCTCCGGCTACCTGCGCGAGAAGGAGCACGAGCGCACCCTCACCGTTAAAATCCTCTCGCCCGCTTTCTACTCCCGCTTCGTGCACTACGCGCACACGAAAGAGGCTTTCGATCGCGAAGCGCTGGCGACGGATGAGAAGAACCGCACGCTGCTCGTCGAGCCGGCGCACCTCCTCCCCGTCCTTCTTGACGCCGTCAAACAAGCCACACGCAGCGCACACCAAACACCGCATCTCCCAAGAAGAAACCTCCTCGACTCCCTCCGCTGGACCCTCCTCCGCCGCCTCCGCTGCCCACCCGCTGCACCCGCCTACCCATCTCCCCAGAACCCAGACTCAGTCTCACCCCCAACAACCCAAATCGACATCCGCGCCTTCCCCCACTCCGAACTCGACCTCTACACCCTCTCCCAACCTCCCTCACCCACAAGCATAACCATAAGCACAATCCCCCCCTCCCTCTACCGCCGCACCCTCACCACCCTCTTCCTCGCGCAGCGGTTCACGCTCGGCTTCCCCGTGCTGATCACAGCGCTCGACCTGTTGTTGCGCAGCGCGCTGATTTTCGCCGCGATAGTTTACAGCAGCCGGAGCGAGGTTTTTGACGTGTTGAGGCCGAGGGCGCTGGAGAGTGTAAGGGATTGGGTGGAGGTGGTGGCGTTGTTGGGGGTGGGGAATGGGGTGCATGGGTGGTGGATTTTGAAGGGGTGATGGAAGGGAAGGGGGTTTGTAATTTGGGAACAGGATAGGGTAGGGGGGTGGAGCTTTGTTTTAGTGTTCATTTTTTTTTTTTTTTAGTTCCAATTGTTCTTAGATATAGACGTGATTACGAGGATATGAAGTTAATAGAATAGACGGATTGGATGGTTTGCCAAAGCATGCGAATTTGTGAGATTGATGATAAAAGGACTTTTGACTTTTGTTGGATCAAGTGTGATGATACGTGTATGATGATGAGAGTTGATTGTTGCCTCTTCTTCATGATTTTGTGCAAATGGATGGTGCAATCAAAAATAAGGATGGAGACAAGCGTGTATATACCCTAATAGCGACGCCACCAAAACACAAACGTAAAACAATGAGATGGAGTTTCTTTTCGCGGGAGGAGGAAAAATAATCACTATTATACAATTGAAGCTCTCTCTCTCTTTTCTTCCGGACCGTCCGATCTCGCATAACAACAAGACGAGAAAATCCCCTTCCCTGCCTCTAGCAAGGTACCGGCCCAGAGCTTCAACAAAACTCCACCAACCTCGACTCGTACAGACATGCTTTTCTTTCGAAGAGATGCATTAAATGGCATGCCCCCATCTCACCTCTCACCTCTCCCGTCCGCATCTGCAATACCTAACAACAACACAACCGCCAACCACCTCTTGCACCCACGCAAAAAATTGTACAGATTCCAAAATCAACCAAAACATTCTAGCCCAAACGGCCCGAACTCTTTCCATTTTCCTTCTTCACTTCACACAAAATCTTCCTTACCTCATGCCGGGAGGAGGGGGTCCGCCCATGCCTTGCAGTCTGCTGGCGAGTTGAGGGTACTTCTCCTGAACCTCGAGCTGGGTGCGGGTGGCCTCGGCGTAGGAGAGGGCGTTGACGATCTCGCCCTCGGTGCGGGAGAGTTCGGCGGCGCGCTCGAAGTACTTGAGCGCGTCGGTGACCTTGCCCTGCTGCAGGAGGAGCTGGGCCATGGTGGCGACGGCGATGTCGCATTCGGGGTCGACTGGGAGGGTGGGTTAGTATCTGGGGATGGGGAGGCATGTATGGCTGAAACTTACTGATTAGAGCCTTCTGGCAGAGGTCCTCGGCGGCGGAGAAGTCCTGCTTCCATTGGAAGAGAGCGAGAGCCTTGTTGATGAGCGGGAGGACGTTCATTCCGCCGCCCTGCTCGCCGACAATCTTCTTCTCCATCTCGACGGCCGTCTCGAACTTCTCGACTGCCTCCTGGTACTTCTGCTGGTCGAGCAGCAGCTCGCCGTAGTAGTTGTAAACGTCGCTCTTGTCACCGAAGTTCTTGATGCAACGGCGGAAAGTGGCCATGGAAGAGGCGATGGAGCCCATCTTGTACTGGGTAACACCGAGCTGAATGTGGGAGAAGATGAATTGCGGGTCGAGGTCGATAGACTTCTGGTAGTCGGTTGCGGCGGCGGAGAACTCGGAGAGGATGAAGTGGAGCTGAGCGCGGTGGTAGAAGATGTCGGGGTCGTTGGGGTTGTGCTCGATCGCGAGCTCGAAGTCGCGGGCAGCTTCATCGCGCTTGGCTGTAGCAGAGTGGTTAGCACATGTTTCAGAAAGCTATCTTGTCGACGGAACTTACTCTGCTCAAGGTGCATGCTGGCGCGCTTAACGTAAGACTGGACGAGAGCAGGGTCAAGCTCGAGAGACTTGTTCAGGTCCGCAAGAGCAGACTCGCTGTCGCCTCTGAGGTAGCGGAAGGTACCGCGCATGTTGTATGCCAACGCTTCGTTCTTCTCAAGGCCGCCAGCCTCAATGGCCTTCTCAAACGCCTCAGCCGCCTCGTTGTAGCCCTCGCCAGTGCGGAGCTTGATAGACTGAAGACCCTTGCGCAGATGCGCCTTGCCGCTTCCTTCAGGGAGGTCGGTGGTCTCCTCAAGACCTTCGGGAAGGCCGTTGTCGCGGAAAGATTGCAGGTAGTTTGAGACGAAAGTGGGCGAAGGGAGCTTCTTGTCCTTGCCCTCCATGATAGACTTAGCCTTGACCTCGGCGACCTTCTTGAGCAGACGCTCCACGGCCTGCGCAGAGGCGTCGTTGCGGAACTGGTCAATAATGCAGCTGGCAGTGTAGTCGAGGAGGGCTTCGCTGTAGAGGCCTTCCTGCTCGTATGCGTTGGCTCTTCGGTTCAGGGCCTTGATGTACTCGGGGTCAATGGTGATGGCGGCGGTGGTGTCCTCGATAACCTTGGACCAGTTGCTCATAGCGTTCCAGCAAGCAGCGCGGTTGGAGTAGAAGACGGCATCGGCCTTGCAGAGAATTGCCTGACCGTAAAGCTCAATGGCGCGGTTGTAGTCCTTGCTGCCGTAAGCCTTGTTGCCGGCGGCCTTCAACTTCGCGGCGTAGTCCTTTCTTTGCTGCTCGGACAACGAACCGACGCTCTCTTCAGACACTTCGGGGAGATCGTCGGACTGCTCTTCCACAGCGGCAGCTTTAGGTGCTGTTGATCATCTTTCGTCAGCTTTTGTGCGCGCACCTCTCGCATGCCAATGTCTACTCACCAGCCTTGGCGGCGCCCTCCTCAGCAGCCTTCTGAGCATCCTTCTTCGCGGCCTTCTTCTTTGACTTCTTGGCGGGCTTCTTGTCGGAGGAGGAAGACTGCTGGGCGTCGGCCGGGCGCGTAAGGTAGTATACCGAGCCACCGGCAACGACGACGGTGACACCAGCGATTGTCCAGGCGGCGACCTTGTTGTCGGAGGCCCAGTTGGAGATGCGATCCCAGGTGGAGGTGGATGCGCCGGCGACGCTGGCGGTCACATCCTCGACGGCGGCAGTGGTAGCACGGGCTGAAGCCATGGCGGGCGTCGGAGGGTTTGGCGGATGGGGGATGTCAGCGCCTGGCTGCAGATACGATGACGAGGTGTATCTGCGTGAAAGAACGAGAGGGGTGTGTTTATTAGAGGAGGAGGAGAAGTGGGTGGTGGTGGTGGATGTTGATGATGAATGTTCCAACCGCAGCAGTATGGAGATGTTCTTAGAAAGAAGCTCTACTCGGGCACTAACCGCAACTTCAGACTTCTGAAGCCTTCTGATCCGTGCGAGAGAGCCTACGTCAGTCCTGAAGCCTATATTTTTTCGACTGCATTTCATTAATCGCTTTGATTAAGACCACCTAAATCTTATTGATCTTCACCACTTCACTCCAACTCTAGAAAAGAATATTAAGAAAACCATAAAAATGCTGGAACATACAGACTAGAAGATCAGTCTCTCGAAAATGTCCCAAACAGCTTCCATATCACGTGTACATGGCACTCGCCCTCACACCTGAGACATATGTGCATGCTGCCGTCCTGTCACTCTCCCGAGCAAACACCACCACTCCTTTCGCTATACAAACCCAACATGTCTCGAATCAAAGTCAGACATGCTCAAAGTAGAGCTTTTCTCTCATGCATTTCATCCAATCCGTCTCTTCCCCTTTACCTTCTCTTCCTCTCCATGTCTAGCCATCTAGACAGGCCTTGAGCCAACCAACACAATCAACGACGACGACGACGACGACAACGACAAAATGGAGATGCTCCCACCAACTCAAATCCACCTCGCCCTAGCCCTCCAAACCCTCTCCATCCCCAGCACTCTCCTCCTCTGCCTCACCTCCATGCTCCGCGAACGCTCCATCGGCTCACAAGACGAAAAGCGTCTTATCCAGCTTTACAAACAACACGCCTTCGCCCTGGAGCTCGTGCAACTCTTCGTCATCCTCCTGGCTTTCGGTCTCATGGCAGGCAACACGGTAGCAGCCTTCGAAGCTCGTGCACTGGTAATCGGGTTTGCGAGTGAAGATGTCTCCGCTTTCATCCTCCGCAGCGCCCTTCTCAGGAACGGATGGCTTTTGATCTCGGCGATTTGTAATCTTGCTTGTGTGAACATGCTCGATAGTTGGAGCGTGCCACTTTCTTTGCGGGAATTCACAGATCCTCTGTTTAGACTGACGAGAGAGTCAATTGGTGATTGTGAGTGACCCGTTTCTGTGACCTGACTTTTGAATGGCAACTGATGAAAGTATAGACATCAAATCCCACAGGGAAGAAAAACATCAGTCCTTCGACGAAGAATTCCTTTTAGCAGCCATCCACTACCCCACCACACCGATCGAACTCGAAGTTCCCACCAAAGCCCACCCAGAAATATCAAAAAAGCCCGCCACCCCTCCCAGCGAACCCTTCGAAGACCCAATCTTGAACGCAACACATCTATCTCAAACCGACCTTACCACAACATCACCAGCGATCACCTCACTTCCAACCCCTCTCTCCCCTTTTCCCACCAACCAAACCTCCCCTCCCCCCTCCCCTCCCGCACCATCCTACACCGCCCCAACCGTCTCCTCCCTCCGGCGCTCCACCCACCTCCCTTCAAAAGCCAAATACCACAGTCCAGCAAAACGCAGTCTGAGCAAAAGCCCTTCACCGGCAAAAGCGAGGAAGAAGCGGAGCGTGACGTTTGCGAGGGAGGAGGAGCATTTTTACTTTCGGCAGGGGGAGCGGGAAGGACAGGAGATGGGAGGCGGAGAGGAAAAAGCGAGGGGTGTGAGTGACATAGTGCGGGAGTTGGAGAGGGGGTTGATGGGAGAGGGGAAGGAGAGGGTGGAGATGATGGCGGTGTAGTGGGTTGGGATTCTTTGGTTTGATGAATTAGAATCGTAGTGGGGAAATGGTTGGAGAGAGAGAGAGAGAGCGGGAGATAGGATTGGAGGACGTTTCTTCATCAGACTTGACTGGAACGGTCAAGGGAAGGGTTTCAGGGTAACGAGCACGACTTTTTCTTTCTTTTTTTTCTTTCTTTTTTTCTCGTTCGTGGGAGTCAAGCATACGAACTGAAGTCACGAAACCGAGGGCGACATCTCAAACAAAGAGAAAGACAGGACGATTTCCAGAAAGCAAGCGATTCGGTGTATCATTCTATATTAATGAGAAAAAAACCAAAACGCACCAACTCAAGCCATTCCACTCAGGTTCCTTCCCCATTCATGATAATGATCATGTTCATTCCCTCTTTTGCCCTTTTTTTTTTTTTTCTCTATGCAATCTTATTCAAGTGGATAGGAACAAAACGGGCCAAAAAACACAAGTAGGGAAGAAGGAAGAAGTCCTCAGGATTCTGTTATTCGTATGCGAGAGAAAAAAAGATTTCGTACAAGAGATAGCCGTGTTTGATCGTTTTTGGGGTCATTTGTTAGGTGATGAAGCAAAAGAAAACGTGACGCGTCAATACTAGGATCCGCGACGCCAAGAAGAAGGAATAGCAGAGCACAAGATCAAGTCTCAAACACCCCCACAGAAGCATCTAGTGAGAATTGCGGCGCTCAGAGCGCGAGGCAGCAGTAGCGTACTGTTGCGCGTGGCTGGAGCGCGGAGCTTTGTCATGTTGATGGTGAGAGTACTGCTGGGTGGGAGCAGCGTGCTGTCCGGTAGAGCTGCGGCGAGCGACGCCTTGGTCGTGTTGCGACTTGAAATGCTCGGAGTGTTGAGGGGCGGAATCAGACGGCGCCAATTCCTCATCCTCGTCCTCACCGCCATGCGCCCTTGAGTTTCCAATGTGCGCTTGCTAACCGCTCGCGTGGTCGCTCGTGGGGTGCGGGCCTTGATGGGCGTCGAGAGGCGACGGACCGCTGCTGTCTGAAGTCTTGGACTTGGAGGGCGAGTCGTTGATGACCGCGGCGCTATGAAGGAGCGATGCGCGTCGGAAAGCGTTGCCGCGCTCGATGGATTTGGTGGCTTCGGCGCTTTGGCGGCCGTCTTCCAGGGAATACTCACCGGAAGTGCTCTTTGAGAATGTGTCCCAGTCGGTGATGGCGCCCAGGGCACGCTTCATGTGGGTGTCGACGATTTGCAGGCCGTAGACGTAGGATGCGTTGACCCAGCCGAATCTGTAAGAGAATGTTAGCAGCTGTACGATGTGATTTGGTGATGGTGTGAAATGACTTACCCTTCAGTGGCAACACCCTTGAAATCAGCACCCTGGTTGCCGTATTCGGCAGTCACACGATGAGGGTCGGCCTGGCGAGTGACATCGTACTTCTCTACAACAACACCGTTGAAGTCGACAAAAGCTCTGGTGACCATGTAGATCCAGCGGTATGCCAATCTCTGTGCCTCAGCCTCAAAACCGTAGCGCAGGAGACCAGTCCACGCCAGAATCTGCTGCGGCGCCCAGCCGAAGGGGTAGTCCCACTGGCGGTTGGGTCGAGCAAGACTGACTGGGCCACGAGACTCCTCGGTGCCTGATGTCAGACCACCGTGAGACTCAAACTTGGGCAGAGCCTTCTCAACCATGAGTGCTGCTTGCCTAGGCGTGCAAACACCGGCCCACATAGCCCAGAATGTGGTGGCAGACTCGTATCCGGTGTGCTGCTTCTTCTTGATGTCGTAGTCAAAGTACATGCCCTTCGATTCGTCCCACATGCACTTGTCCATCTGCTGGCGTCTCCTGCGGGCGCGACGGTCCCAGGTGGATGAGGTCTCGAAAGCAGTGTCCTTCTGCTTGTCTCCGCGCCACTCGTGGGGGATCTCGAGTTTGTCTCCAAAGAAACTGCGAATTGTACGCGCAATGTCCATTTCATACTTGTAAAGACAGCTGTTCAGGTCAACCGTGGCAAGATCGGCAGCCTTGTTCTCGAGGCGATAAGACGTGTCGTGACCAGACTCACGAACGGCACGGTCGTGCACGAAATATGCGTCAAGGTCGGGTTCATAAACGTGTCCGTAGTTGTACGCCTTGACAAACTCTTTGAAGGTCATGTTGTGCTTCTTCATGTAAGGCGCACACACATGTTCGAAGTGTGAGGCTTCAGTCTCAGGAGGCACACCAGTACCGCCAGCATGGTAAGTGGTGAATCCAGACTCCTCGTCCCAGCGGGGGAGGGACATCCAAGTGTTGTAGTAGTCCTTGATGGCTGCGAGCATAGACCTGCGCAGGAAATCCAGCGCGTAAGGCTTGTGCTTGATACGGTCGTATACTCGGAGAGCCATGTCAGTCAGGAAGGGCGGCTGAGATCGGCAAAGGTAGTAGGTGCGGTTGGCGTTCAGGATCTTGCCGTAGTGTCTGATGCAGAAGCAGAAATGCCTGACCATGGCCTCACCCAGGTCTTCGCGGTCGTTCACGAGCAGGCCAAGGGTCTCCATGTAGCTGTCCCAGCCGTAAAGTTCGTTGAAACGGCCACCAGGAACAACAAATGGCAAGCCCTTGAAGTCTGGCTCACCCTCAGGCGTATCCTCTACGCGCTCCATTTCAATGGCCAGGAGACCAGGAGCCTCGTTCAAGTCGCGCACGTATTCGGGATCGTCGCACTTCTCCGGAAGCTGAATGACCTCCAGACGCATCTCGGGGTGCTGCTTGGCAATGCGAGTGTAGTATTGGAGCTGCTCTGGTGCGCCGACCGGAACGTAAATTCTTGGGTGAGGGTCATCAGTCCAGTCCTTGGGATCCTTGCCGACCCTGGCAACGTTTGAGCCATCGATACGGCGGGTGAGGTTGGGCCAGAAAGAGTCCTTGATAAGGCGAGCGAGCCTGTTCACAGGGTTCTCGTTCAGTCTAGCCTCGTCGAGAACAATCTGCTTCCGGTTGTAGTGTTTGGCCAAGGAGAGTTCTTGCAGCAGGTTGCTCAGCATGTAGGTACCGCGAACATCGAATGAACGGTATCCTCCTGATGCTGCAGTACCCAAAGAGATAACCTTGGGTCCCTGATCTTCAATGGTAATCTGGAAGTTCCTGTCGGTGTCTTCGCGAGACAGGAGGGTGTCTAAGGTCTGTTGGACATTGACGAGGAACTTTCGGGGCACACCGCCCTGTGCGTCTACACTTGTTCTGCGGTTTGGTGCTGTGAAGGCGCTGGGGTCTCTCTTTCCGTCAACCTGCGATTCATAATCTATCAGTCTGTTGGTCTCTCTCGGCAGCGAGAAACGTTTCTAGTGCGGGCGTGGGGCTTCGCGGTGCTCGTGGTAGGTGTGCTGGGCTAGATGGCGGACTTACCGCTGACAAAGTGCGGCTCTTGTTTGGCCTTCTGGGAGCGTGGGATTCGCCATAGTAGACGGCCGGGCTAGCATACGGGTCGATATCTACGCTCTTGCGCTCTCCCTGAGGCATCTTCCTTTGAGGAGCATGTCCATGGCCATCTTCGACTGCTGAGTGCTGCTGGGCGGTAGCGTGCCCGTTGCTACGGATTGGGAGATCCGATTTCTGCGCGCTCATGCTCTTGTGGTGACGTGCAGGTACGTCGCTTGCTGACAGGGGAATGACAAGATCGTTTCGTCAAGGTGAGGTAGGTGGGAGAAAGGTGACTAGGCTGCTGACTGAGGGGTGAAATTGATAAGGTAGGGGTGCTTTTTGGAAGCGAAGACTCGGACGTGGGCAAGGATAACGGATAACCACTCTGCCACTCTGCCACCTCTGTTTAGTGGGGTCCTGTCGCTTTCGTGAATCCGGCGAGGCCTGTGACGTGGTGCAAGCGGCCAGGTCACAGTGACGAAGGCGTTCGGCCGGCGGACTTTGGCTCCGAGCTGAGAAGGAAGAAGTGGGTTCGAAGCCCGGGGAACGTTTGTGCGATATGAATCGCGGTCGGAGAGTCTGGACTGGGGCTGTCGATGGACTTGACTTGATCAGCCGGGAAAGATTGTGATGGTGAGAATACCGAGGAGTCGAAGGGATGATTTCTGAGGGGGACAGGAGTGTGGTATGACGAGAAGAGAGAGTCGAGAGGGAGCTGACAATGCTGCCTTTGTGCGTTTGTGATGAGCCCACCAAAGGCAGGCAGACAGGCAGGAAGACAGGAGGCACGAGGGAGGAGCACGCTCACCACTTCCCGTTGCCTTCTGGTGCGTCTGGTCTATCGCCTGAAAGTAACGACAACGGCGGCGGCGGCGGCGATTGTAGTGCTGATACGGGCGATAGCGGTGTGCCCGATTATCGTCCTGCATGGGACGACGAGCCAGGTGGAGTCCGTCGCCCGGCATATCATCATCACCATCCAGGCATCCTGTGCCCACAAGTCGTCTTTGTTCGGCCTGGCGTGATTATACTGTCCGTCGCGACAAAAGAAGGGGAGCTTTTCTTTCTTTGGCATCTGCGCTGATGAATGGCTGACATGAGCTTTGTAGACGATAACTCACTCCCCGTGCAAACCCGCAGGAGCATGTGTTGTGCAACCGCATTCCTTGGCCATAATCCACACGATTGGTCCTGATGTCCTCGCTAAACATAACATCCCACACGCGACCAGCTCCTCCATCGCCAACCCATGCGCGTGGCGCCGGGGATGCACAACCTACTCCCAACTGCACCGCCAGCCTTCCCTTCGTGCGACTCCTGTTGATATCGGACTTGCTTTTCGTCCCATTCTCCTGTCACTAAACATCCATCCCACATCCTATGAGCATGTGTGTATTGATGTTCATCGCCAACCGAGTGGCCGAGGCTTGAGTACATTGTAGTCTTGGTGGACCGATTTCACATGAGTGACAACGCAGTATGCTCATCAGCCATGGCTATTCGCAATGGGCAGGCTTCAGTCCACGTCATGGTAGGTGATGGCGATCAAAGGAAGGACACGTAGGTAAGATGCACATTCCGAATCTCTTCAATCTCTTCTAAAGAGGCGAAAAAGGTATATCTGTCCTTCTATGTGCGTCTATGATGATCAAGATACTCTGTCAAATTTGTAGCTAATGATGGTACAGTCACTTGAGAACCTCCTATTGCAGCGACATACATAGGCGACGAGAAGAGACACGAATGTGCAGGAGAGCAATGAGCGGGCAAAAATGAAAGGGGATGTCTCATCGGTCTTAGGCAAGAAACGTCTAGCACATTCTTTGGTGAACGTGAGTACACACACTACTAGGCCTTCACCATCCACAGCTGATTGACGGTAGCAATCATGACAGCGCATTGTTCTCAGTCACCGCGAGACGATTGTGTACACCGTACCCGACGTGCGCTGCGCCTGCACGCTTGAAGACGGCCCTGTTGGACGAAGCCCAGGTTTCCATCGAGCGACGAAGCGACTTGTGATTGAGGACCCATGAGGTTCTCGCTCCTTGAGATGCCCCGCCCAAGCCAATGACAGCAGAACAAGCAAGCAATTGTAGCATTATGCCTGAGGTCGCCTGGGCTTTCGCCGTGGAGCCTCATGCCTACGCTCTCCCTGCCCCCTTTCTCCGCAAGAAACGGCTTGCATCGCAGGAACCGGAAAATGGTACAGCAGACAGTAGCTGCAGGAGAGCTGCCTCTTCTCCCACGCAGTATGTTTGAAACTACTGGCATTACGGCATCATTGGGGGACAGCGTAGCCCTGCGCAAAGCTTAGCAGAGCCAAATCCAACCTCACTTCACGAATTTGGCCTAGGAAGACCCCTACGAACACCTGAAACGTGGGGACGTGCGCTGGACAATAGGATTGTTGCAAACATCTATCCAAACGGGGTCATGCCAGCCACTTCTTTCCAGGCACTGCGTATCAGATGTCAAGTCCTATTGTTCTCTTGACCATGCGCCGCCTATTGTGGCTATTGATGGCGGCGCAGCAAGCTGATTGCTCCTATTCAACGCACTTGAATTGGGTCATACGGCCACAATAGCACGCTCGAGCTATTGTTCTGGCATTGACTGCCACAGCACCGTCTCGCAGGTACTTATATTTCTTCACCAGCCCATCTTCGACCAGAACTTTCCTTCCACATCCTCATCCACTTCTACCTATCCTTCAAGACATCTCCTGGTCCTTCACCATCTTCATCAACCATTCACTATCTTCCCATTCATCCTTCACCAAACCCTTTACCAACACTCGCATTCACCATGTCCGTCAAGTCTGCCAGTTGCAACGGCTATTACAAGATCTATCACCGCGACAGCGCTGGCGTTGTCATTCCTGCTTCCCCTACCACTTCCTACAACACTCAGGCATCATCTTCATCCAGAGCTGTCTCTATGAAGCCATCCGCTGCTGTCCTCGCTTCGATGAAATCGAAGGCTACCGTCAAGAAACCAGCTCGCACCACCACCAAGAGCACCCCGGTCAAGCCTAACATCACCAAGTCTTCGGTCCGCAAGAAGGCTTCAAGCAACATCGTCTCATCTTCCCCGACTGCCTCCCAGGACAACACCCAGTCCTCCAGTGTCGCTGCCAGCCCAGCTTCCGCAATGGTTTCCAACTTCCACGAGGCTCGTGGTCTCAGCTTCGAGGAGCTTTACGTTGACTCCAGCAACAACGTCGACTCCTCTGAGTCCGTCCAGACTCCTCAGAAGGGCTCAAAGAAGGCCGGCAAGGCTCCTGCCAAGGCAACCACTGCCAAAGCAACCACTTCCACTGCTACCACTCCCGCCTCGACCAAGTCCACCAAGTCCACCAACTCTACCAACTCTGCCAAGCCTGCCTCACGCAAGCGTGCCAGGCAGAGTGACGACGTTCAGCAAACCGATGCTCCCGTCACTCCTCCCAAGATCATCTTGAAGCTCAAGAGGGGCAGTGCCTCAACCGGTCGCAAGTCCACCACGACCGACGATGCCGACGACAGCTACGACGACACCACGCCGCCTGCTCCCAAGCGTCTCAAGCTCAACGTCAGCAAGAAGGCTTCTACCACTGCCCAGCAGCCAACTCCACCGGC